>CM069134.1:75343163-75420652 GCA_035221665.1 Okamejei kenojei
TTTTGTGAATTGCCCATAATATACTGGGACTGGTCAAATACAGACCCGCTAGTAGTTTACAAATACTTCAATTCGGTCCCGCACCCCTTTGAGCTGATAGAGGACTGTCAGTTCCCGATAACAACTGAAGGAATTGTACCGAATCTAGAATATGAATTTATAAACTTCTCTCCTACTAGTTTGATGGGAGCAGGGAAAGTGAGAGCAATCCGGGGATATTATCTTGATTAATCCAGCCTTGCGATATAACATGATTTGCAGATGGAAATTGATTGGAATCAGCAATCCCCCAAACATCAATTGCAGAGAAATAAAATTGAGAAGGTTTAGAGGTCAAAAGTTGTGGCAGCAGCTGGTGCAACCAAGGTCACACCATGGAGCCATCGGCTCAGAGGGCTGCGTCTTGGTGTGGGCCCGCTAGTCACGGGGACGGTAACCTAGTCACGGGTTTGTACCAGAGTTGTTATTCAAGGCTTGCAAACCGGCGTGACATTGAGGGCGTAGCCTATCTTGGAGAGAATATTTTCTGACTAGTGTTTGGCTGTCTCCTGCGAGTCCCCGCTCTCTGGGACCCCGACACCAGGATGTAATCCTGAAGGAAATTTAAAAAAAAATGCATTCTGCCACAACCGCCTACGAGGCCGACGAGGGACGAACTCAATGCGATCTCCCTAAAGCTACCTACATTTTGGACCCTCGCAGCTAATCCCATTTTAACATCCGGGGTGTTACAGCGACGAACTGCTAATCCACCATGTGGAAAGCGCCCTTGACCAGCAGATATGGCCGGTTGGTCATTCCTTACCTGATAACCCGCCGGAGGCGGGTAAGTACACAAGCCTCAAGACTGCTGCTCCGGATCTACGGCTGAGCCGTATCCGAGGCGCAGTCAGGGTCCTTCAACCTCGTAGGCTCGGCAACCGATGCCCTCGGCCCTCATGAAGCGAGATGCTAACTGCTCATGGCTACCACCAGCCTGCCCTCTCGTTTAAATTTACTTAGCAGCAGCCCTTGCCACGAGATATCCGCCGGCAGCTCGTGGGGGAGAGCTTTTGAAACTTTCCATCGGGCTAGCTGCCCGCGCTGATGAACTGTGCTTTCGACCAGCAGCAGGTGGGGAGTTGGGAATACCCTGGAAACCCTGGAGCCCCGGAATCCGCTGGACCGGATTGATTCAATGACCAGACTGGCCCAGCAACTCAAGGAACCACGACCGGCAGGCCCAGGGACCAGGACCATGCCCACAAGAGGGCCACGCCCACAAGAGCCACAACCAGACAAGTGGCACAGGAGAGGAGGATGGCTAAGCAGACCCAGGAGAACCAAGGAGACGGGTGTGTGTTTAACCCCTCAGCGCTGGGTCAGCATCCCTCCCAAGTTGCCTACCAATCATGTCGTTTCAGATCTGTATGTCCTGGGACCCTCGACGCACTGGCACAGGTTTTTGTGGACAACCCCGTGGCAGAGGTCAGCGTATTGCCACTCTGGACTAGACCTCGTGCTGGTAAGAGGAGCCCCCCATTTAACTGCTGTGAATGGAAGTTCACATCCACACATATGGGCGTCCACACGTACCTGTCATTTCGGCAGTGCCATTTCACCTGGCCTTTCATCATCGCGGACGTAGTCCAGCCGCTGCTGGGCGCAGATTTCAAGCGGGTGCAGTCGCTGCTCATGAAGAGCATGACATGAAGAACCAATGTCTCATCCACGTGTCCAACTTTGAGAAAATCTCCTTGCGCTCACTGCGCCTCCCACCGCACCAGTCCATCAACTCCAGAACGGCAGTGGACAAATGCTAGGCCCAGGTACTGGCTGAGTTTCCGGACATCGTCACCCCCAAAGTTTGGCTCAGCCAGCCTGAGACACGGTGTCATGCATCATAGTCCGACATCGCATCCACCGCTCCACGCCCGCAAGTTCGCTCCAGACAAGCTCCTCAGATAGCAAAGGTGGAGTTTCGAAGTATGAGGCCATGGACATCGTACAACGTTCCAACAGCCTCATGGGTCCCCCTGCGCCCAAGGGATCCAAAGGTGTCCAGCGGCTGGAAGGCCGTGCGGGAGTATCGCCGCCTTAACGCGCCATGAAACGCTGACCATTATCCTATTCCCCTCATACAGGACCTCTTCACTCCATCTGGCCTGGACTAATAGGTTTTTTTTATTTTCTTCTCCCAAGATCAACCTAAGTCCGGGGATATCACCAGATCCCCGTGCGACCGGAGGATGTCCCCAAGAAGCCAATTATTCACCCCGTTCGGGTTGTTCGAATTCTTGTGGATGCCCTTTCGGCCTCATGAAGCCCCGCGCGGCCTTTTAGGTGATTAGACTGGAGAATCCCCTGATCCATGTCTTCAAGTTATTTTCTCTAACAAGTTGATCTACATTGTTTAATAGCTACCTATGTTAGTCCAACCTATAAGCTAGTGGCTACTGACAAATCAACTTCACAAAAATTAAGTATTTATAGACAAATGTATTTAAATTATAAATAAAAAACATTGTAATATCATCCTTATTGGGATTTATGATATGCTAGTGACCAGAAGCTCTATCAGGCTAGAGCAATTCTTAGACTGCACTGGGAAATCTCATTTTATCATTGATTCAATTCACATTGACCACATTTCCCATACAAGAGGATGAGATAAAAATATTTTAAAATAGTAGCTCAGGCTGTCATAGAAGCACACAAATATAGGATTTGGACACTTCCTTTAACACCATATATTTGCCCGACTAATCTCATCGGAAACAAACAACAACACTATATGCAGTTTCATTCTAATTCCACATTTACCTAAAAATGTATCCACCACCACCTCTGGCAGTTTTGGGGTAGGATTTGGGGGGGGGGGGGGGGGGGGGTGGGGGGGGGGGGGGGGGGAGGTGTGGTTTGGGTGTTTGTATGAGACAGGATATCACCGCCAAGTGGACAATAAAATTCAATGACATAGTTATTTTAAGTTAAAACTCGACATATATAGATTGATAATGTATGGGAAATGTTCAATATTGGATAACAGTTCTACCCCCCCAGAGTTCTATATAAATAACCCTCTATTATATTAACCGGCTTAATTGGATATAAGGTCCACCCCACCCAGAAGACTGTCATGAGCCAGAGAAACCATCTAAGTGGTCCAAACTCTCCTTTGCAACTAAGACCCTCTAACCCAGCAGGCATCATCAGTGAAAGTCTTCTCATACTATTCCATAACCTCTATAACCCTTCTCGAATGCACCAGAACTGCACACAAAATGTGAGTTAATAAGCAATGTTTTGCAGTCAGGACAATGTCCACATTATGTGCTTTTACATTGTCAGCAGAATTGAATATTTACTCAAATGAATATCAAAACACGGGAAATTTGTCGATAAGAAACTTACTCTGTCAATGTTTCTGAATGTCGAACTTTCCTCTAAACATAAAGGCAGAAAGTTGAACAAACTGCCGTCCTTCTCATTTCACTCGCTGTACACACCCCCTACCCCCCCCCCCCCCCCTTTGCTTCAGTAGTGACGTTGATCCATTAATTGCAATAAATTGAGAGATATTTAGATCACAATTTATTTTTAAGTTTATTAAATACCAAGCCCCTAGGAGGAGTGTTTGACTGTGTAACATTTTATTCATATTTTAAATGTCTCTTTCCTCATCTTATTCACTGGGCACCGTCATTCTTAGCCTGTGGATTGATGATCTCCTGCCAAGCTACTGTGAACACCACTGTTAATCCATCTGTAAGAAGACTGCAACAGGACTCTCTCGATTCGCACTCTGATTCTCTTTCCCTTTTTTTGCCCTATAGGTAGCGTCCAGTCTCTCTTGACATACCTTTCCGGTAGGTACAGCCAAAATGCTAACACACAGTGTGTGGAAAATGCTTTCATGTCAAAAGCATTTACATGCTATCATCTGTGAAAGAAGCCTGATGCTCTCTAGATTAAACCAACAATTCAGCACCTAAATCCCTTGCTGAAGCAGAATCAGGTAAGCGATCCACACTATAATTAGCAATTATCCACTGTGCCAGGAAGGAGAAAGGCTACAAGAGTTCCTCTTCCATAATCCTTTAATGAAAACTGTTTGGTGTGTGGCAACAGCAAGGTTAAGAATACATTCTGCCATCCAATAGCAACTTCAGAACTGCAGTCCAAAGTCCAAGCGAAAAGCTGCATACAAGAGTTACAAGAAGATAGAAAACTGCACTGTGTATCCAAAATATGTAAGAAGGAACTGCAATGATGGTTTACACCAAATCGATAGATGCAAAATGCTGGAGCTTAAAGTCAGCGGGACGGACCAGCTCCTCCGGAAGATGGAATGGTTCCCTTCTCTCCAGAGATGCTGCCTGTCCCCCTAGTTTATCCAGCATTTTGTTCCCTATATTGAAGTATATATACATGGCTCTGCTTGCTGCATTACTTTCAGTGGTTGCGGGTATAATTCATGAATCCGCATCGTGAAAAGCAAATGCCTGCATGAACTCAGTAGGTGACAACTTCCTTTCTGGGAGAGTATTTGGAGGAAGGAGGGGTAGTTTGGGTGATGTGGGTTTCGACATGCCTGTGCATTTGTGTGTGTGAGAGAGAGAGGGGAGAGAATGTGGGGTGGGGGGGCTGTGTGTATGTGTGATATATAGCATGGAGTGTGTGTGTGAGGAATGTGGGTGTGTCCCTGTGTAGGAGAGTGGTGAATATGTGTGTGTGTGTGAGAGCATGGACGCATGTGTATGTTGGGGAATGGGGAGTGTGTTTAAGTTGTGTGTCAAGCGTGAGTGTGTGTGCCAAATGTGGAGTGTGGGTGAGTCTGTTAATGTGAGCGAGTGTGTGTCTGTGCATCGTGTCTGTCACGCACCTGATCCCTTTGCTTGAGCTGTGATATATGCGTGTACGAACCAAGTGGGAATTGGGTGGAGCTGATGAAAAGGAGAGGGAATACATAAAACATTTGAAGAACCTGTGGGCAAAAAACAAAAATTTGCCTTCATTTGCAAATCTTAATCCAAATGGATGGAGTACTTGCTCCATTGTGTAGTGGATGAATTTATTTTTGCTCACTTTATTTCATTGAAAATAAAAAAATCATCCTTATACTTTACCTCAGCTTTAAATTGATTGTTTATAATTGCTTATGTATAAACTATTGTAAAACATATAGCTCATCAATTTTATTGAAGAGCAAATACTTCATAAGTTCAGGGTTACACAATCTACTTGTAAAAGTAAGAGCTTTTATTTTACCAAAGTATTTTTTTACAATTGAATGTTGACAGGGGTCGACTCACTTTTTTTTTATCCAGCTTTTACATAGCCCTAAAATTTGAAATATATCAGCCTAGACATAACTGCTTCATACCATACTTCTGTGCAAGAACTAAAGTTTTTTAAGTTTAAGTTAGAGTCATAGAGTGACAACACAGTGTGGAAACAGGCCCTGTGGCCCAACTTTGCACCTTGGCCAATTGTCCCAACGACACTATCCCCACCTGTCCGCATTTTGTCCATATCCCTCCAAACCCATCCTTATCCATGTACTGCCTAACAATTTCCTTAAATGTCAGATTGTTCTCTTCCTGCTCAATTATCTCTCGGCAGCTTGATCATACACCCACAACCCTTTGATTGAAGAAGATACCCCTCAAATTCCTCATAAATCATTTCCCCTTCACCTTAACAACCTAGGTCCCTCTAGTCCCCAATCACCTACTCTGTGCAAAGATTTCATGTGCATCTACCCATCTATTCCTCTCATGATTTATACATCCTCTATAAGATCCACCCCTCATCCTCCTGCATTTTTTTAATGGCTGGGACTCTATTCTTGTATTCCGAAAATGCAAAAGAATCATGGGATTTGTCAAAGGTCCACTCACACCTTCAAACATTCTCGGCAACTGTTGCTGCATTATAAACAGACCTGCATTTCATCCCAGTCAAGGATACGCAACCCGGTTCTCTGGCACTGCTGTTGAATTGCAGCTGAACGTGTCCCATGGGCTGGATTTTGTCCCGGTATGACCCTGACTGGATGGACACCGGCCCGGAGCAAGTGGCGACCCAGCTTACAGCCAGCATGAGAAACAGCGCTAACTCCAGCTCAACTCTGCCTGTTCCGTCGGGTTAACCAACGGAGCCCTGACAGAAGGGACACCGACCCGGATCAGTGTCGGGCCCAAGGCTTACAGCCAGTGCCGAGAAGAACACAAATCCACTGCTTCTTGAGCCACCATTCAGTCCGGTCCACCCCGGATATTTCCGGCCGCCCCGGACAGGGATGGAACACTCGGCAAGGGGACCGGGAACTGGTCCAGCAGCAATTCAACAGCGCTTGCAGCGCCGGAGACCCAGGTTCGATCCTGACTATGGATGAAACACAGGTCCAGATACATCAGCAGCAATAGCTTCCGAAAATGGTTATCGCGAGTGACCTATGACTGGGCAAGCACAGTCGGAAAACCAAACCGCTTATTATCTTTTGGGAAAAGAAGAAAAAATCCTGCTACCTTGACAGAGGCCTTGGGACATTGTAAATCCTGCAGGAGTAGGACACATCGATCACCTTGAACATTTTCCAGCTGATCACAGAGAACCAGCATTGATTTATAAAGGTTAGACATGTCTATTCACATTTTGATACTTAATTATGAAGAGGTATCTGAAAGTATTAGGAAGGAGAGAATTATGATAATATTTATAATGAGCTTCCGAAGGTTTTAAATTATTCCCATATAATGAAAGGGTGAAATTGGGATTATAAAAAAATTATTGACCTGATTAGAAATCAGTAACTGGCGCGGAAATAGAGTATTGAGAAAATCACAGATTATTTTAGATCGAGAATATGTGAATTATACCCTGCAATAAACTATGTGGAGCCAAAAATTGGACCGCACTTGCACTTTTTTTTAAATTGTTGAAGCACGATTAAAAGTGCCTTCAAACACTAAAGTTATATCAGTTACTGTTCATTTGCTCGAGCATGTACTGGCTGCACATGATTTCCTATATAAACTAATCCCTTCTGCCCTGGCTTCACATCACCCATTCCTTGCCTTTGACTATCTATTAAACCACACTATCGTACATGCCTCTATCACCACCCCCTGAAGCACAATCCAGACACACAACCATTCTCAGTGCAAAAACCCCGTACATCCCATTTGTAATTTCTCTCTCTTAACGTCAAGCTACACCCTCGTGCATTTGACAATTCCACCCTGACAAAAGGTTAATTGCTAAAACAATTCTAAAAATGCCATATTTTAAATAATGACCTGTGTATCTTTTTCAGAATCCTCTCTCAACTCCAGAAAAATTAGTAAAATTGGGTGAAAAGTTAATATTCAAAATATTGACTGTGGTTTGGCATAATGAACCATGTGCTCAAATTCCCTTTATCATGTATCAAACACTGTGGATGCTCAATAATAATCATGTATAGTCTTTTCACTGACTGGTTAGCACGCAACAAAAGCCTTTCACGTAACCTTGGTGCACGTGATCAATAAACCTTACCAAACCAAAAGGGGGCTGTCGGTCTACTACGATGCTAGTTTGGCGATCTACTTTGAAATGCTGACCTGATGTGATTTTTCCAAAAATGGTAGAAAAAATTAAGCTTGGTTCTGTAGACATAATTTACACCAGACGTGAGTGACTATCCAACAGTATGCTACTTTCATACTCAAAACTTGTCAGACAAGGAGAACGGTCAAACAAGAGACTGTCCTCATGTATCAAAGCAATGCCATATGTTTATTCATTTTGATAGCATTATAGCCAGGTTAGTTACGTACACTTAGTCTACTGGATTTAACTATTGTTGATCCATCATTCAGTAATCTTCCCACTAGGAAACAGTCTTCCTTTATGTACGTAGGAAGATTTGAGTGTCGTATAAATAGCCTTGAGTTCACAAGATCCTCTTGGTTTTAGATGAACTTGTGTTTGTTTTATTTGGGTCATCTCACCAGGCATGTTTAGCCTAGCCCTCATAGCGTACATTCACTGGATTAAAGTTCCATTCGACAAGTGAATGCGCGCATGTTGAAAAGATGAAGGGGAGAACATCCATTCTTCCCACACATTCCCGCATCACCCTTTTGTCCTAACAACAATAAAAAACTTATAGTCATATTAATCAGTAATCATCATACAGTGAGATATTCAGAGTTCAATCAAGCTTGATCAAGCATCGTATTGAAGCAGGTGTGTTGTGGCCTGCAACAGAGACTGAGTGCTGTTTTGATTAGTAGTGAGCTCGAATGAGGCAAAGTGAAAAGCTGGAACATGCAATATATGGTGAAAATAGCAGCTAAAAAATAATAATAGCATATTTTAAAAAAAAGGTCTTAAAGATCCCTCCAGGCCTAGTTTCCTAGGTCAGGAGCCACCCACATCAGTCATAGGTTTAAATTTCTGATATCTTATGCAAGTGTGCATATGTTCTTGAATAACCTTACATCCAGTTTCAATTTATTAATCTTGGTTAAAAGAAAAAACGGCAGGATTCACTGAGGGTTGTACAAACAGCCCCTTGTCCCTAGGAGAACTATAAAGTCTATCTGATTTTGAATAGCCATCTTGGACAGAGACTTGGACTTCGGGCCAAATCCCATCTGTCGCCTGTCACTATCGGGAATGGCGGGAACATGAGTCCTGATCAAGTAACTTGGAGGATTTTACTCCCCCAAGCAATTTAGGAACTAAGTCTCCCAGGATCCAGGTCCCTATCCATTTTGTAAGATACAATCCTCCAATCCAATAAGCAATTGACATCACATATGCACCATACACTGCAAGAATTTGTGGAACACGGCCCAGTCCATCATCGGCTCATAATCTCCCCACTATCGAAGGATTTTACCAGAATTCCTACCTCAAAAGGGCAGCCATCATAATCTGAGACCCACAACAACCCTGGTCACACACTCATTTCACCACTGCCATCGGGAAGAAGGTACAGGAGCCTGAAAACTGTAAAGTTCAGTTCAGAACAGCTTTCTTCCCCACAACCATTGACCATTTAAACACTACAACATCAATAAGCTCTGAACTCCATAGACTATTATTGTATTAATGCACTAATTACTGTGATTTTTTTTGTGTACGTATGTTGCATGTCTATATATATGTAATAAATAAAGTAATAATGAATATGTATAAGTATATATATTATATATATAAGATGTGTGTGTAATTGTGAATATGTGTATATATATACACATCACACAACTTTTTTAATCTCGTTATAATCGTTTACAATCGGACAGGCACATCTCTGGAGATAAGGAATGGGTAATGTTTTCGGGTCGAGACCCTTCGACAGACTGATTAGGGATAAGGAATCGAGAGATATAGACGGAGGATGTATAAGCTAAAGAACAATGGAATGAAAGATATCAAAAAGAAACGAAGATAAAGTGAAACAGGCCATTGTTGCTGGTTTGTAGGGTGAAAGAGAGAAGCTAGTGCAAAATTGGGTTGGGGAGGGATAGAGAGGGTAATCCGAGGCTACCAGAAGTGAGAAAAAACAATATTCATACCACTGGCGGGTAAGATGCCCAAGCAAAATATGAGATTTTCCCTTCAACTTACATTTAGCCTTCACTCTGACAATGAGGAGCCTAGACTGAAAGTCTGGTAGGAAGGTAAGGGAAAAATTAAAGTGTCTGGCAACCGGATAATCTTGTTTGGGCGGGCTGTAAGTGTTCTGCAAAACGATCAGCCCATCTGCATCTCGCCTAAAATGATATAAAAGAGTCCACATCTCAACAACGGATAGTGGAGAGGTTCACTTGTACTCCTCCACTATATCCATCATTCAGATGACTATGTCAAGAGTCAAGAGTATTTTATTGTCATGTCCCAGATGGGACAATAAAATTGTATTGCTGCAGCATCAACAGAAAATGTATATGTAAACATATACATAACAGGGAAGAGAAAAAGAAAAATTTCAATAAATAACAAATTTAGGTGCAATAAAAATATCTGTTTTTGCAGTTCACAGAGCACAGACCTTATTCCGTTAGTTGTGTCAATAGCCTGTTGGCGTAGGAAGAAGCTGTTCATTGAACCTGGTGCGATGGTTTTCAGGCTCCTGTAACTTCCCTCCGATGGCAATGGTGCCAGATGGTGTGGGTCTGATATTTTGGCTGCTCTTTTTGACGCAGTGACTGAATAGATCCCTTCGATGGTGGGAAGTCAAAGCCGCAGTGGGTCACAACACTTTGTAATTTTTTTTCGCTCCTGGACGTCAGCTTGTCCGAACCAGTAGTAGGCAACTGTAAGAAGTTTTAGGAGAATCCTCTTCGACATGCCGAATCTCTGTAATTCTTTCTCAGGAAGTAAAGTTCTGAAAGTGCCTTCTTTATAATTGCATTGGTGTTGTCCAGGCAAGATCTTTGGAGATATGCACTCGCCCATGAATTTGATGTATTGACCCTCTCCACCACCGTCCCATTGATTTGAAACAGATTGTGGGTCGTCATCCTTCTCCCATCCAAACCCCACTATTCAGTTCCTTGGTTTGCTGGTGTTGAGAGCCAGTTGTTGTGCTGGCACCATTTGGTCAGTCGGATGATCTCACTTCTATACCTGACTCGTCCCCATCTGTGATCGTCCAACATCAGGGTGTCGTCTGCGAACTTGAAGATGAATTTTCATTATGTCCGGGGGCTACGCAGGTCATGGAATAGAGTGATAAAACAGGGGGCTGAGCACGCAGCTTGAGGTGCTCCTGTATTTAATTGTTACCGAGTGTTTCGCCAATTTCGAACATACTGTCGTCGTGGATGAGGAAGTCGTGATCCACTGCAAGAGTAATGCGTAGAGCCAGTTCCGTGAGCTTTGTAACACTTTGTTTGTTTGGATCAAAAAATAATTATTTAAATCCAACACGATACAAAAGACAAAAACATACAAAAAAACCGTGGTGACATCCCCACCAACCATGATACAAATCCATCAAACAGATATTTTACAAATATTCAAATAACTGCTGTACAACCCCGGTAAAGGAGCAAGTACGCTCGGGCAAAAAGCCTCTCTGCCTGGCACCCTGACTCGCGGATGGCCCAGCTTGGCCTGGCCTACAAGTCAACCCAACCATGACATCTTCAGCGCTTCCCTGCCTACTCCCAAGATCCCATCACCAGTCCTTCGGTCACTAACAGCAGAGCCATCCCCCATGCGGAGCTTTAGGTGGAGTGGCGTGCTCCTTGCCCTCCGGACCCTGGCAACAAGGACCTTCTACTAGAACGACATACACTCAACAGAACGACGCTGCTTCTTGTCCTTAGCGTCTCCCATGTCGTCCAAGACGGACCCTGAGGCTGACACCGGTCCGTCCCCTTCACCCTTAGCTCTCTCCCTCAATTTTGAGGACATGGTTCTGACGAGCTGGTGAGCCCTTGTGGGTGGGGGGCCACGGGGAGGGGAGCCATCTGGGCCGATGTTGGCTCATTCATTGTGAGAACATCATTGAATTCATTTGATTCATTGTCCGAGACTCCCCTCCACCTGCTCACTCTGCAAGAGAGACACCATCCCCATACTTCCTCCCTCTATCCTCTTCGGGGACCTTCCCAACATCTTCTCTCTTCTCCTCTCTCCCTCATCTACTCCCTCTCCCCACTCCCTCTTCCCCACTTCCTCACCCTATCTTACTGACCATCTCCTCCTCCCTCTCTCATCTGCATCTCACCCATCATCATCCTTCCTCTCCCCCCATTCTCTCTTCCTCTCCATCTTCATAATCTGCCCTCCTCCTATCTTTCCAACTCCTCCTCCCCGTTCTCCCCATCCCGTCTCTCCATCCCCATCCCTCTCTTCATCCTCCACCTTCTCATCCCTGACTCCTCATCCCTCTCACTCTCGATTTCCCTCCCCTCTACATCACTCCTCTCATTCTTCCGCCAGTCACTCCTCATCCTCCACCTCATCTCATCCATCTCCTCGTTCCATCACTCCCCCCCTCCCCTACACCTTGCTCTCTGCTTCTCCACTCCTCCCCTCATACTCCCTTCTCTTCTTCTCCCATGACCCCCATTCTAGCTCGTTTCTTCTCTCCTCTACTACCCCATCATCTGCATCTCCATGCTCCTCCTCTCACTCCTTCTCTCTCTTTCTTCTCTCTCCCTCTCCCTCTCCTCCATCCTACCTCCACCCCCTCTCTCCCATTCAACATCCTCCCTCAATCTCTCTTCTACTCCCATCCCTATGCTCATCCTCTCCCTCATCATCCCTCCACTCTACACACCCTAACGCTTCTCCTCACTCCCTCAAACTCCCCATCTCAGACCTATCATCTCCCTCTTCTCTTCTCCTCTCTCACTCTCTCCCACATCTCATCTTCCATCCCTCACTTTCTCCTCCATGCCCCCAGCCACCGGACACACCCTAGTGCACGATACTCCCACCTCACTACTGTGCGGCGTTGCCCTCTTCCCACCCGCTGGTCTCTCTCCTCCACCTCCGTCCCAACTCTGGGGCGTGCAATGGGCCTTCACCAGATGAACCCAGGAGTCCAAGACCATCAACAGAGGGGGTGACTAATTCCCTCCCCCAGTGGCCCAAAGTGAACTCTGTTGGTGCATCAAGACTCAGGAGTCCCACTGAGCCATGTCCTGAGGGAGAGAAAGGCTGGTTTCCTCAACCCCCTCCCCGCCTACCGTATCCTGGACCTCCAGAGGCGTGTCGGCACTCATTCCCTGCTGGGTTTCTCTGAGCTTCCTTATGCCTGATTACGGGACTCCCACCCCAAACAAGAATCTCCCTCCCCAGAATCCCCTCCAAACCTGGACCGGGCCTGAACCAGAAGGGCGGGAGTCGTCCTACACCACATACCCTCCCCCCCTGAGTATACCCATTTGTCCCCCTTCTGCTTCCTCCGTGAGAGTTCCTCCTTTTCTTTTTTATGCGGAAGGAGCTCACATACTCTGGTGTCACCCACACAAACCTTCCTCAGTTGCACCGCCTCCTCCCGCCTGAATCCCCACCGCCCCCGCTGGATCGTGAGTCTTGAAGACTCCCTAATGGGAAGTGATGGGATGGGTGATCACTCATGTCCCTGGGGTTTTGTTCTCCCAGGTGCTTCACCTTCTTCGCTCCACCTGCCCCCTTCACTTGACCCTCCCCCTCCCCCACCCGCACTCTGCACAACCGCAGGCTCCCTGAAACAGCTACGGGGGGTGGGGGGGGTGAGAGCAGGACGGGGAAGGGGGTTAGTGGCACGGGAGGAGGAGCCTCCGCCTGGGATTTGGCAATTTCCACTGAATATGCCCTACTTTAAGACCAGGTGTAAAAGTCCAGCATGATTTTTCTCCTCCCTTTTGGTGAGAGCCATAGTTCCTGGCAGGTAGACAGCTAATTGATTAAACTGCTCGCAGTCCTAAAAACAAGCAGAACATTAAAACTAGTCTCTGCACATCGCAGCGATACACACAGATTTTGAAAATACCGCTGTATCTCCCTCCGAAATCCAAAAGATGCTAAAAACACTAGTTCTTGTGTCTGGACGTGAGCTCCTAATCACCACAACACTCCTCACGTAATCGGCTTTTATTTAAATCAAAAATAAATATTCAAACATAAAACAGTATTAACAACACAATAAAACAAAACAGACCCCACCACCATAGTACAAGCCAATACAAATATACCAAGTGAACAACTAAACAATAATTACAATCTTTGTCCAGGAAAACACTCAACCCCCTCATTGCCCAACTGGGTGGACGGTCCCAGAAAACCCCCAGGGTGCCCGTGCACAGTCACGTAGTCCCCTTCACCAGTACCACCCGGCACGGACATAAACCCAGAAAGGGGCAGGCAGCTGGCTCTGGCAGATCCGCTCTGCCCTGCGCTGTAACTTCGCGGTTGGCCAGCTTTGGCCAGGCCAGAGCAACCCAACAGGACATCTTCAGCCACGTCACCAGCTTGGAAGAGATGAAGGTATTAAAAGATGAGCCTGTAGTCTATAAACAACAGCCTGAAGTAATGTTTTTATTATCGCAGTGTCGCAATGCGGAGTGGAGAGCCAGTGAAATTGCATCCTCCGTTGACCTGTTGTGCGGTATGCAACTATAGAGTGTCAAGGTTTATGTCGAGGTAGGATTAGATGTGGCACCAAAAACCAGCCTCTCAACCACTTCATCCCCACAGATGTTTAGGGCCACAGGTCGAAAGCAATGAGGCACGTTGCCTTACTCCTCTTTGGCACCTTGCCCTCTTAAATCATTGGGAACCTCAGACCTCAGAAGTGGAGAGGTTGAAAATGTCCTGCAGCACCTCCGCCAGTTGGGACCTGCCAAAGGTCTTGAAAATTCAACCAGTAATACCATTAGGTCAGGTGCTTTCCACGAGGTTCCACCCCCCCTGAAAGGATCTTCTGACGTCAGCCTCTGTGACTGGTGGCAGTAAAACCGACAGGGCGAAATGGGGCTCGGGAAGCACATCAGTGTTCTCCTTATCGAACCGTTCGTAGATCGTCATTCAGCACGTCAGGTAGTGATGCTTCAACTGCCGATTCATCAGTTGCCTCCTGATGCATTCAAGCCCTCCCACAAGTGCGTGGGCCTGAAACAATCCTTCCTCATCCTCCAGTTAGAGCAAAGTCGATGAGCCTTTTTGGTGGGGATTGGGGGGGCCTACCAATGTCTATCGGAGCTGCTTAAGGAGACCTCGCATCGCCAGACCTTAATGTGCCCAGAAATCTGGTCTTTTCAGAAGAATGCGGATCTCAATGGGTTTCATCCAAGGTGTGGGCTCAGTAAAGAATTTCCTCATTGACACTGGAGCGACACACTCCAATACTCTCATTTGCCAAAATCAAATTCAATGTTAAATGTGATCAGTCCCCTTATCTCCTCTCACCTTCTCTCCATGCCACTAATTCCTATGTTACAAAACTTACCTTCAGCGGCGCTGCAGTTCTGTCACTGGCCGTGTGAGCGCTTTGCGCCTTGGGGGGGGGTTGTGGGGGGGTAGTATAAATGCATTTTTCTACTGCTTTGTCTGAGGCGAATCCTCGGCTGCAAGCTGCTGATGAAAATTCGATTCGACTCTCCGTTCCTGGTTGGTTTGTTTTTTAAATCACAGAACAATTTAATAATTAGATTAAAATAAAAGCGACTCGTAACGCCCTCAACGCCTACAAAGGGACAAAACAAAGGGTAAGTCGTATATTTTACATATAATCTTGCTTCTTGGATGGCTTTTAAATTATAATTTACGTTGCCAAAATGGATTGGGCCCCATACGAACCGGCAGTGTTTTTACCTTCAAATCTACCGGTTTGAGTTCAAATTCACGCACAAATGCAACGTTCCAATCGATCGGTTTCAGAAACCCACTCACAAGATGATTTAAAAATTGCTCTTTTTTTTTGGACAAATATGTTCATATAAACATCTAAATTTGTCTATATTATGTGTTTATTGTCTATCCATAGTCCTATATTTTTATACTAAATATCAGTTTTAAGAGTCCGATTTATTGTGCAAAAAATAATAATTTTAATATATTGAGTGGATGTATCTAGAATAATTTTATGGTAATTAAACAGTGAGATTTAAACATCATGTTATATTGAGAATTCTGGTGTGAATAGGATTAGTTTGTTATTTATGGATACAGACTATTTAAAAAAATATAAATTTTCTTAAGAAATGGAATCTACAGGACATTCTTATGGGAAACTAGTGGCAGAAAAGCATTCCATGGCATGGTTTTGAAAAGCAAAAACTTGTAGTTTACGTGCCAAATTGAAATGTTGAGGAAAAACAAGTGTAAAGAGTTGCTTATTGGTTTACAACTAGAGTAGATGATGCTACTGATAATGATATGCCCATGTACCCACTAGCAACTGAATCTTCTTCATAAAGACTAGGTCTATTGCTTGAAATTGTAATTATGTATTTACCTATCTGTTACAGACCTACAGGATATAATACAATTATTTAAAGTCTGATCTTGAATATCACATTTTTTGAATTTTCAAGGCAGTCTGGAGTTTACTACTAATTTACCATCAGAACGTCAATGTTGTGATTAACAACAATTAGTAATTAACAATTATGATCAAAATTTCAGTCCTACCAAGTATGATGTTTTATATTTGTTTCAGATGCTTCAATCTATAATACCTGGAAAATGCCATATCATTTCTCTTGATTTGTAAGAAAGTTATGGGCTTTTGACTTGTCCCTCGATCACAGCTTTTGTGTTAAGTCAATGAAAAGCAATTGGACCAAGAAGCTAAATTCCGAGTATTAAAATTGGCCATAACTTTTTTAATATTGAAAAGATATGAAAGTGAATTAGGTGTTAAATCAACTTCTTTTTATGTATTTATCTGATTGGATAAATTACAGACATGTTTTTAAATCATCAAAATTTGTAACTATTGCTACTCAAATAGAAAAAGCCTCATATGACATCCTAGGCATAAAGAGTGAGCACCATTCTTCTTTGCAGACTTGTACCAGTTTTATCTATTGGGAAGAGACTAACTTTGTAAGCAAGGTTGCCCATTAAATGTCTCCCTACTGTAATGACTCGGTTAAGGCTCTTTAGTTTCAGAAAAAGAGCAAGAACCCCCACTGTGGGTAGAAAATACTGAACATACCTTTCAACCACTTGTTCCATAAGAATGAAGGACATCTAGTTTTCAGATATGCAATAGATCTACAATACTCTGCACACTAATTTACACTGCACAATATATTTCGGGACATAAATGATATTTATGCCAAAACGTGCAACTCCCTACCTGGGTGACTGTGAACTGAAAAAAATTAAGTCCAATTATTAATTAAATTAATATGAAGACTTAGCAGTTCATCTCGCTAGACGCTGAGAAAGCATTCGATCAAATTGAATGGCCCTATTTATTTTCGTGATGGGAAAAATTTTCAATTAGGTGAGAATTTTGTACATGGGGGTTAAGCTTTTATATACCAATTCCAACAGCCAGAAATAATGACAAATCAAATGTTATCAAAAAAAATATTGATTTATCTAAAGGTTGTAGATAAGGATGCCCGTTAATCACACCGTTACTATTCGCCCTTGTTATAGAACCACTAGCAGAAATAATTCGAGCTCATCCAGAAATATAATGGTATAATACTAAAAATGCCGTTAATGAAATTTCTCTATATGCAGATGATGTATTACTATATATTACAAATCCAGAAATTAGTATCCCTAACCTGTTAAACATCTTATAACTCAATTTGGTTTATTCTCACGGATACAGAATCAACTGGAAGAGAGTGAGATTATGCCATAATGGAACCTAATTTACTATATATATAGCAGCACTAAAATAGTGAATGAAAAATTGTAAATACTTAGGAATCTATGTGGCCAAGAATATACTTCTTTATTTAAAATCAAATTTCGTGCCTTTACTGAATATAGGCATAAGAATATTCAATATTGGAAAAACCTTCCTATTTCAATGCTTGATAAAATTAATGCAATTATGAAATAATTTTCCTTCCTCAACTTCTAAAATTTAAAATCTTTCCAATCAATTCAATTATACCTCCCTAAAAAATGTCTTTTAAAAAAATTGACTCTATTGTAACAAGTTTTATTTGGAATTATAAGAATCACAGAAATAAGTATAAAAGCACTTATGTAAATCTAACGATGAATGGAGGATTAGTCTACCAAATTTCTTATTTTATTTCTGGGCAGTCAATGTCAAAAACTTAAATTTCTGGTTGGAAGATATGGATCAACAACCAGACTGGTTAAAGATGGAAAAGGAGGATTGTCTGCCATTTGAAATTGGCCCAAAAATGAATTAGTTCAAAACCCATCGAAAGAGATTTGGGATGAAAGTCTACAACATATACATCAATGTTCGTTTAAACACCAGAATCTTTAATACAATTTATAAATATTACACAGATTGCATTATTCTAAAACAAAATTAAATAGAAATTTTTCCTAATATTATCTCTCCTATTTGCGATAAATGTCAATATCTGAGGCTGATTTAACCCATACCTTTGTAAATTGTATAAAAAAATTAAAACATTTTGGGTGGATATTTTTAAAATTATTTCCGTAGTGGGTTAATATTCAACTGATCCTGATCCTAAATTAATTATATTGGGCATATCTAGAACAATACCTAAAACTGACAATAAACCCAAAGAATTTTCCTGGATTATAGTATACAACTGGGAAAAAACTAATATTAAATTTTGGAAAAACCCTGCATCCCCTACAATTAAAATGGGATTATGGAGATGTCGGAGAACTTAAATCTGGAAAAAAAATTAGATTTGTCTTAAATTGACAACCAGAATTATTTATTAGAATATGGTCGCCCATTCATAGATTATTTGAAGGGGTAGAATGGGCCAGCGCTGAGGCTTGACGGAAGCTTGAACCCAGGACTAGACGAATAGTTTTTGTTTTCTTACCTATGTACCTATCTCCTAAGTTGTAATAACCCGGGAAAAATAGTTTATTTTATGTTTCGAAGCGTATTTTATCTTTTTTTCTTGTATTTTATCTCTCTCACACACACTATCTATTAAAAAAAATAAAAATAATAATTAGAGTCAATGTTAATAGTAACCGATAAATGTAGACTCCTGCTACAGTAGTGGAGTCATTGGAATCCTGAATATTTTAATATGTAACCGTATAACAAAGTATGTAATGGACTAGGAATGTACATGCCTCTAATAAAAGTTAACAATATAAAAAAAAATAATTCCATGCACTGTGGAATATGAATCGATTCGCTGACCTATCCTCCCCTGAACGCCTGACAGCCCCTTTCAAACAGCTACGTGATATTAAGCTCCAGCTCTACAGTTGAATCAGCAGCATTACCTTCCCGAAACTTTGCCTTGTCCTTTGCTCCATAGATGCTGGCCCGCACGCGCTGAGTTTCTCCAGCAATTTTTGTCTACCTTAGATTTTCCAGCATCTGTAATTCCTTCTTGAACAGCATTTACCTTCCAACTGCTCAGCACAACTTGCTGAACTCTTTGCCCTCACCCACGCATGATTTTAGCCAAATCTACCACTGTTAACATTTACACACCGATTGCCACTATGTTTTGAGCTGTTCATGACTTTGGCAAATTATGAGAGGCCGCAGATTTTTTTATCCTCTCTTAACCCCTATAGAACACTAGATAATGATCCGTGACATTCCGAAAGCTTTCACACTCCTACAACTGTTGCAATAGTGAAATGCTCCGCACACACTAGGGTCAGGTTGACATCATCCATATTCAATGCCCGAGCAGATGCAGTAGCCACCACAGAATTAAACAGTGAATCCCCCAGTGTCTGCAATATTTTAAATTCCCCAGGGCCCTTTATTTTAATGAAATAATAGAGATACAAGCTGCTGCCAGTGCTAATTGTGGATAGATGCCAAATGTTTCCAATTGTCCTAATGATCTTGGGGTCCCCTGTGACAGCTGCAACAGTTGCCCCCTACGCAACTGCTGCCCTGTTGGCAAACGTGTGTCATCACTTTACACATGCTGCCAAAGGGAGGGGGGGGGGGGGGGCGGGGGGGGGGGTGGGAGTGGGGGGAGGGGGAGGGGGGGGATGAATAGTATTATTCAAACAACCTGGTATGCGTTGGTTTTTGCTGCTTTTGCTGAATTGAATCAAGCGATATGGGAGAAACGCGGAATGTGGGGTACTGATTTTGATGATCAGCCATGATCATATTGAAATGGCAGTGTTGACTCGAAGTGTTGAATAGCCTACTCCTGCACCTATCTTCAATGCTTCTATGATAGAGTTACTGCTAAATGTTGATGTGCCAAAAAGTATATCACGGGAAAAACTCCCAAGCGGACAGCCTGCTTCGCGCGACCTCAACCCTGGAATCGATTGTTTATATGCAAATGGAGTTTATACAAATGCCCTGAATGTATGATTATAAGTATGTGTGTTGGTTATTGTAGATTTGTTTTCCAGATGGGATAAGAGCCTTTCCCACTCACCGCAGTGATGCCACAACAGTGGCCAAGGTGCAACTGAAAGTAGTACCTGGTGGGCATTCAGAGGTTATGTCAAATGACAATGGACCCCACTTTACTGGTTTAGTTGTCAAGGAACAAATGAAGGGACTCAGTGCAACAACATTTATCTTGCCCATATCCACCCACAATCATCAGGGCAGTTTGAAATTACAAAACAGGATACACTATACTCGAATTAAATTGCCAAATTATGAAAAGAGACAGGTTTAAAAGTGGCCTGAAGCCTTATCAATAGCCGAAAAAAAAAAAACGAATAAAAAAAAATGAGATCTAACCCTAATCAATGTGCACACACGGTTAACTCCAAATGAAATAGTAGTGGGGGGGGAGGCCAATGAAATTACCAGTAATGCACTCCACTGCTAATAAAGGCAAGGAAAGAACATTCATAGGTTGGATGAGAACGTACTGAATTATTGCATTGCTTTAACTAAATCTCTCTGAAGTTTCCATGCACAGGTGACGAGGGCACAGGAAGAACTCAACCAGTGAAAGCTGCCACGTGTACCATACTGGACGACGAGCTGTAAAGACTTTCCAAGTTGAAATAATTGCCTTCAACCACGCTGGAAGGACCATTCCAAGTATGCTGTTAACAAATCACACCGCAGTGATAGCTACAAGGAAAATGCGACATGGATCATGCCTCTCATTGCAAGCACGCACAAGCCCCAGCTAACTACTGGACTCGATCTAATCTTGGTAAATGCTGGTAATCAAAAGCAAAAGCTTAAGACAATAATACAACTATTCAGCATAATACAGGCAACAACCCACACAGATTCTCATGCGAGGGAGAGCACACTTGTGGTCCAGGGACACAAGGGAATACCCAGGTGGACTGGTACCAATCTAACAATGTCAGTGTCAGGTAGACAATAACACTAAACATCCCCACTTTCTGTTTACTCGCACCATTCCTGAAAAGTCTCAGAGTTTAAGGTTATAGCTATTGCGGGACTCTAGAAACTTGCATAAACACTACCATTGATAATGATTTTAAACATCTCGGTGGAACCTCAAAGTGTTGGAACAATTTATACCGGACGTGAGTGACTATCAAACTGTAGCTACTTTATTCTCAATAACTTGTCAGACAAGGAGAACAGTCAAGCGAGACTGTCCTCGAACATTCCAAAGCATGCATATTTTATATCATTTTTGAGAGCATTGTAGCAAGATTAGACACATACACTTGACTACAGGATTAACTACTGTCATTGAGCATTCAGTAACTTTCCACTGAGTTTCTTTATCTGTGTAGGAAGATAGAAACATAGAAACATAGAAAATAGGTGCAGGAGTAGGCCATTCGGCCCTTTGAGCCTGCACCGCCATTCAATATGATCATGGCTGATCATCCAACTCCGTATCCCGTACTGCCTTCTCACCATACCCCCTGATCCTCCTTAGCCACAAGGGCCACATCTAATGCCCTCTTAAATATAGCCAATGCAACTGGCCTCAACTACCTTCAGTGGCAGAGAATTCCAGAGATTCATCACTCTATTCACTGCGTGTAAAATGTTTTTCTCATCTGTCCTAAAAAAGATTCCCCTTTGATCCTTAAACTGTGACCCCTTGTTCTGGACTTCCCACCATCTTTCCTGCATCTAGCCTGTCCAACCCCTTAAGAATTTAGTAAGTTTATATACGATTCTCCCTCAATCTTCTAAATTCTAGCGAGTAACTGCGAGTCTATCCAGTCTTTCTTCATATGAAAGTCATTACATCCCAGGAATCAGTCTGGTGAACCATCTCTGTACTCCCTCAAAGGCAATGAATGTATTTTCCTCAGATTAGGAGCCCAAAACTGTACGCATTACTCCAGGTGGGTCTCACCAAGACCCTGTACAACTGCAGTAGAACTCCCCTGCTCCTATAACTCAAATCCTTTTGCTATGAATGCTAACATACTATTCGCTTTCTTCATTGCCTGCTGCAAGTTTATAGTGTCTCATGTAGCCTTGAGTGCACAAGCTCTTATTTGTGTTTAGTGAACTTGTTTGTTTTTATCCCATGGGCCTCCTTCAACAAGCATGTTTAGCCTAGCTCTCAGAGGGTACATTCAACTGAGTAAAGTTTGATTCCCACAGAGAGAAGTTGAAAGACAAATAGAAGAAGTGTAGTCAAGATAATTGTGGGAGTCAGTGGGTTTGTAATAAGACGTCAGTTGTTAGTCTATCTCATGTGATGGTGACTGAGATCAAGATTTGGGAGGAAGGTGTCGTAGATTGTTCAAGTGAATTTGTGTGCAGGATGGAAATTCGGTGGTGAACTTAATGAAGTAACATGAGTTTTTGCATGGGTGCAGGAGGTAACACCGATGAAAGTTTTATCAATTGTAATAGAGATAGAGTTTCGGAGATAGGGCCAGTGTACACCTAGAACAGGGATTGGTCAACTTACCCTACAAAAAGGCAGGCATAGCAGTCCATGGGTCTGCCAGGGCAGTTGTGTTTATGGATTTGGGGAGAAGATAAAAGCCAGGCTATGCGGGCTATGTAACAATAAGATTGGAGAATGTGGAAGGCTGATTGCTGGAAGTGTTAAAATCAGAAATGGTCTGTGAAATTACAGCCTGGTTTATCTGTGAGATCAATGGTCCACGGATAGGTAGGAGGAGGTAGGGCCAGGCTATTCTAATGGAGGGGAAAAATGTGACCACAATATCAGATGGATGACGTCTGATACGGACAGAAACAGTGACTTACTTCAAATTGGATGAATTAATACCGATTCTAGAAGGCTGTGCCTAGATAGAAGATTACGTGTTGTGCCTCAAGCTTGCAATGGAGCTCAAATGTGACAGTGCAGGGTGTCACAGGCAGATGTCAAGTCGGGATAACGACAGCAAATTAAAACCAAGGTGCAAATAAAAAGCACAAGAACGCCACTATGAACTGAATTGAGATGTCCCAGAGAACAATCACCCAATCTGAGTTTGGTTTTTCTCCAATGCGGAGACGAGCAATTTGTGAACAATTGTATAGGATACACTAGATATGGGGAAGATCAAGTGAATTGCTGCTTCACCAAAGAAAGACCGGGTCACTGAATGTTGGATAGAAAGAGTGCAGTGAAATATCTTGGAACTTCCTAGTTGGGAGCTGTTTAAGAAACCTCTCAAGGGCAAGTATGGATGAGCAATAAAAATGAGATTTGGCAGCATTGCCTACATCCTGACAATTAGTCAGAAATGGTTCCTGCTAAATAATATGATGCATTCACATTGTACAACACATCCGCACCACAATGATCAAAAGCTGGAATTGGATTTCCTTGAGTACAGTGGGGCTGTAAATTTAATTAATGTTTGCCTTTACTGACTCGTGATGGCATTAGCAATTTATTGCTGGATGAGCCTCACAGCACAAGGTATGACCTTGTGTAATATCTCACACAATGTGAACGTTAAATAAGATGATTCCTGTTCTGCATTCCAATACAGATACTTTACAGCAAAGATAATGAGGTGCACTTAAAGGCATATTAGAATTTATGGTATTATTTATTTATAAATGTAATTAGTTGTTGATTGCTTGAAGCATCCTCACTAAAAATTTAGTATACTATAGATCTGATTTAGTGTCAGTTTAAATGGTATTTAGCCAGAACAAACTTACATTGATTTTTCACTTTATCTTATTGCTTTGCTAATACAAAATAATTCAGATACGTTTGAATCATTTTGAAATGCCTTCACTTGCTTGGTAGGTAGACACAACTCCGACGGTGAGCCACTTTTCCAGATTCCCTTGAATGGAAATGCGAAATACCTGTTAAACTGTCCTTGATGGTTGGTGGGCAGTAATGGCCAGGACAATTGACCTTTTAAATGGCTCGTCTTAAGGAATGCAGTTCTCGATCATGAAACATGGCCGAAACGTCCGCCTATCCCCGTTCTCCAGAGATTCGACTGACCACACTGGAGTTACTCCAGCACTTTGCGTTTTTTTCTCAAGATGCCAGCATTTGCAGTTCCTCTTATCTACAACACTGCTTTAACCTGTGACTCAATGGAAGTGTGGGGTAGTTATCACCATGGTTATTGCACGACAGATTTGGTAGAAGATTCCAAAATTCAGATCCCAATTTTAATCCTCACACACATTACAAAAATAGAGTCTACGGAGTAGTGTGGGGATAAAATAAATCCAAATACAGTTACAAACCTGAACATTTAAATACTCTATAAATAACTAAAATACTGTGATCTATTGCACCGCAGAGTCATACAGCAAGGAAACAAGTGCTTCAGTCAAACTCGTCCATGACGGTCAAGATGTCCCATCTAAACAGTCCCATTTGTCCAATATCCCTCTAAACTGTTCCTGTCCAATGTACCTGTCAAGGTGTCTTTTAAATGCTGTTATGTTATTTGCCTCAGATACTACTTCCTCTGGCAGCTCATTCCATCACCCGCTGTGTGAAAAAAAAAAAAACCCCCCCCCCAAATTTTTATTGCTCCTCAAATCTGTATTAAATCTTGGCTCTCACCTTGAACTATGTCCTCTTGTTTTTGATTCCCCTACCCGGGGTAGGGGGAATTCAAAGACTGTGCATTTACCCTATCTGTTTCAAAATACAATTTACATTATTATAACTAAAGTTTCAAGTCAGGGACAAGAATATAGTGTATCTGTATACTATGTATAGGAGCCTGAAAACCAGTAACATCCAGGGTTCTCGAGAGCAGCTTTCTTTCTTACAACTATCAGCTTTTAAATACTACAAAACCTCCAAATAGATTCCAAACTATATACACTTGGTGAAATTATTTTTTTCCACTACCATTATTCCACATATGGGCCATTCGGGCCCATCACGTCTACTCCGCCATTTAATCATGACTTCTATCTCTCCTCCAAACCCCCATTCTCCTGCCTTCTCCCCATAACCCCATAAAACCCAACCCCAAAGTGTTGGGACATAAAGAAAATAAAAACTCTTGGACTCTTGGCTGTTCAGGGTGTTTTATAGGGCATTGTAGGAAGTAGTGGCACCAAAACAAACCAAGAGATTCTGGAGAGAAGCATCCCTTCTATTGCCAATTGAAGCTGGATAGGATTGTCTTAGACAGTGCCATAAATTAAGTATCAGTGGCACAGAAATACTGCCATTGTATCTCATTAGGAGGTCTGCATCTAACTGGCAAGCTATAATTGTACATAACTGCCACTGAAACAATTTCACCCCCACAGGAAATTTACTGCACTAATTTCTTCTTGGAGGTCACTTGTTTCTTAATTCTCGTACGTTACATTCCTTTTAATCTGTGTGCAACAGTTCGAGGGGGAAATCATGAATATTAACCTGATGAGTAAAAATTTAACCATGAACAAAACACAGAATCGCAGAGGTAACACAATAAACTTCTACCGCTGCACCATCGAGAGCATCCTTACCAACTGCATCACAGTAATGGTATGGTAACTGCTCGGTTGCCGACCGGAAAGCACTGCAGGAGGGTGGTGAAGATCGCCCAACGCATCACAGGCTCCTCACTCCCCTCCCATTTGAGTCTGTCCATAGTAAACGATGCCTGCCTGCGCAGGGCGCACAGCATCGTCAGGGACAGCTCACACCCCAACCATAGACTGTTTTTACCCTCCTCCCATCCGGGAGAACGCTACAGGTCCCTCCGCTGCCGGACCAGCAGGCTCAAGAACAGCTTCTTACCCTGCGGCTGTCACACTTCTCAATGCTGCACCTCAATGACTGCCTGTCTCCAGGTCTGGGCCGCCCTTCATCCCCCCCCCCCCCCCCCCCCTCCCCCCCCGGACTATCTAATCACCAGCAATTGCACAGATACCACTTCATATGTATATGTATTACTTGTTTATTCGTAAGTTCGCCCTTCGGAGATACCAACTGCATTTCGTTGTCTCTGTATTGTACACTGCACAATGACATTTAAAGATTGAATTGAATTGAATTGAATTGAAAAATAAACCTTCCTTACAGTCTATTCACATTTACACAATTAAATATTCCTAATAGCAATTGAATGCACAAGTGAAGAGTTGCACAGGGAGCTGCTTTCTCAGTGATAATGTAATGCAATATGTTAAGCTTATAAAGTAAGTGTTCAGTGATTGAGACACAACAATTGTCTTTTTTCAAAGCTAAACATCAGTCTAAAGTCCAAAGGCTGAGATTGGAAACAAGTTGGGCATATAGGGAGTTAGCATGAGAGTAACATCAAAATCCCTGGACTAAAATTCATCCATGCAACCTCAGTTTAAAATCAGTTTAAACCAATGTCGGCCCATGTGCAGGCATTTCCCAGGTAATTTATTTTAGTTTAGTTTAGAGATACAGAGCGGAAACAAGACCTTTGGCCCAATTAATCCATGCCAACCAACGATTACCCATACACTAAGTTATAGGAACAGAAGTAGGCCATTAAGTCCATCAAGTCTACACTGTCATTCAATCATGGCTGATCAATCTTTCCCTCTCAACTCCATTCTCCTGCCTTCTCCCTATAACCCCTAGCACCCTTACTAATCAAGAATCTGACAATCACCTCCTTAAACATATCCATTGAATTGGCCTCCACTACCTTCTAGTTCTATGCTACACACCAAGGACAATTTACAAAAGCCAATTAACCTAAAAACCTTTGTCTTTGAAATAGGACAAAGCCCAGCATTTGGTGTCTGCAATTATTCCATTTGCTGTGTTTCATTGTAACTAGGTACTCAGCATCTGTAAGGAAATTCACCTCTTCATTTTGCACTGGTACTTCCGTTCTCCACTGTACTTTACTGTAATGCTGCCCCAAATCAATAACATTCAAATTCCTGGACTGAAAACCAACATAGCTTATTTACATCCAAAATTAGAGGAATATGGCCAAATAGGGGACTAACTTTGCTGGGGCATCATGTTCGACATGGACGAGTTGGGCCGAAGGGCCTGTTTCCATGCTGTATGATTATGAGTTTATCTTCCTAGTCTTGAGGAAAAGTAAAATGCTGGAGGAAGTCAGCATGTCAGGCAGCATCTGTGGAGGGAATGAACAAGTGACATTTTGGATTGTGACCCTTCAAACCTGTTTTTCCTCACAAGTGCTATTCAAATGGTGAGCACTCAAACTGCATTCATGTCCCTCGTGAGATTTCTGAACTTAAAAAAACTTAAATATAACAATTTCTTTGTGTCTTTCAATTTTTCCCTATGATAGTCACGGGCATGGCCACTCATACCCTTCACAGCTTTTAAGTGCAGTCATAACACCATATACATCTTCTACTTCCCACCCATTTTGCTACTCCATTCCTATATTCTGGACCCCACAGGAACAGCAGACTGTGCACGAGCATTTGCCTGGATCGCAGTCTTCCCCAGTAGCATCTTACTGTGGTTCGGAAGCATTTCTGTACATCCAAAACCTCTCACCTCCAGACCCCACAGAAAGATTATGTCTCCTATAGGTTTTTCACCAGAAAATCTATTTTCCTCTGAGCTCCAGAATGACATTATCATAATACTCTCAGCGTCCACTAATTCATTGGTAACACTCCTCTGCAGTTGAAAGGATCTAGTTCTCACAATGCGTAGGAAAGAACTGCAGATGCTAATTTGAATCAAAGATAGAAACAAATGCTGGAGTAACTCAGCAGGACAGGTAACATCTCTGGAGAGAAAGAATGGGTGATGTTTCAAGATTACTCGAAACGTCACCCATTCTTTCTCTCCAGGGATGCTGCCTGTCCCGGCTGAGTTATTCCAACATTTTGTGTCTACCTTTAGATCTCACAATGATACATGCCTTTTAGAGCTGCCTGCAAATATCACACCTGCTGTGTTACATTGTAACAAGTACACAATTTGCAATTAATTAATAGAGAACGCCACACTGATTCCAACAAATGTTGGTAGGTAACAGAGTCCAACGACATTCCGCTGTGCACTTCATATTTGACGTTCTCACAAACAATGTGACGCCCACAAACGTCACGAGGGTGACCCATATTACTGTTGTCATACCAAATAAAAATGGTACATGGCAATTGCTAGGGCCTCATAATTACTCTACATAGCAATGCATGCAGTTAATAAATTTAAATTTCACCAGCTAAACACCAAATGTGGGCATAGCACAGAGTTTGTGGAATTCTCTGCCTCAGAGGGCGGTGGAGGCTGGTTCTCTGGATGTTTTCAGGAGAGAGCTAGATAGGGCTCTTAAAAAATAGCAGAGTCTGGGGATGTGGGGAGAAGGCAGAAACGAGGTACTGATTGGGGATGATCAGCCATGATCACATTGAGTGGTGATGCTGGCTCGAAGGGCCGAATGGCCTACTCCTGCACCTATTGTCTATCCCAGTTATTTGGACAATAACCTTCACCAACACATGCAGGAAAGTTGTATGCGAGAGGACCTGGGTAATTCGGGAGAGAGGAGTGAAGTGTTCTGCAAAGCAGTCACCGAATACAGTCACTGATATAGAGGAGGGCACATTGTCAGCACCAAATGAAAGAGACAAGGTTGGAGGGGTGCATGTAAACCTCTGTCATACCTGGATGGAGTTGCGGCTGAAGGTGTAGGGACTGGTGCAGTTGCAGGCGAAAGTGCCTGGTGAAGAGAAAGGTTAAGTGGGGAAGGATAAGTGAACCAGGAAGTTACGGGGAGCATGGTTTCTGCGGAAAGCAGCAAACTAGTGAGGGAGGGAAGATATAGAAGCTTCTACAGATGCACAGTAGAAAGCATTTTATTAGGGTGCATCACAGCTTGGTTTGGGAACAGCTCTATCCAAAACAGCAAGAAATTGCTGCGAATTGTGGACGCAGCCTAGACAATCACACAAACCAACCTCCCTTTCATTGACTCCTTTTATACCTCAAGCTGTCTCAACAAGGCCAGCAGCAAAATCAAGGACAAGTCGCACCCGAGCCACTCCCTCTTCTCCCCTCTCCCCTCTCCCATCCGGCAAAAGGAACAGAAGTATGAAAACATGCACCACCAGTTTCAGTGACAGTTTCTACCCAGCTCTTATCAGGCAACTGAACCATTTAACCACAATGAGAGAGCAGTCCTGAGCTACTATCTACCTCATTGGTGGCCCTCAGACCATCTTTGATCGGATTTTATAGGCTTTATCTTGCACTAAACATTATTCCCTTATCATGTATCTGTACATTGCAATGGTTCGATTGTAATCATGTATTAGACAATAGAAAATAGACAATAGACAATAGACAATAGACGCAGGAGTAGGCCATTTGGCCCTTCGAGCCAGCACCGCCATTCAATGTGATCATTGCTGATCATCCCCAATCAATACCCCATTCCTGCCTTCTCCCCATATCCCCTGACTCAGCTATTTTTAAGAGCCCTATCTAGCTCTCTCTTGAAAGTATCTAGTGAACCGGCGTCCACTGCCCTCTGAGGCAGATAATTCCACAGACTCACAACTCTCTGTGTGAAAAAGTGTTTCCTCATCTCCGTTCTAAATGGCTTACCCCTTATTCTTAAACTGTGGCCCCTGGTTCAGGACTCCCCCAACATCGGGAACATCTTTCCTGCCTCTAGCGTGTCCAAACCCTTAATAATTATATATGTTTCAATGAGATCCCCTCTCATCCTTCTAAACTCCAAAGTGTACAAGCCCAGCCGATCCATTCTATCAACATATGACATTCCGCGCCATCCCGGAATTAACTTTGTAAACCTACGCTGCACTCCCTCAATAGCAAGAACGGCCTTCCTCAAATTAGGGGACCAAAACTACACATAATTCTCCAGGTGTGGTCTCACTAGGGCCCTGTACAACTGCAGAAGGACCTCTTTGCTCCTATACTCAACTCCTCCTGTATGTAGGCGACATGCCATTGTCTTTCCGCTGACTGGTTAGCATGCAACAAATGCTTTTCACCGTACCTCGGTACACGTGACAATAAACTGAAACTGAACTGAAATGGTTGGTAAGAGGCAAGGAAGAAAGAAACTATCCCTGTTCAGTCTGCAGGGAATAGAGGAGACATGGGTGAGGGCTCCATCTACTAATACATGTTTCATACAGAAAGAGGAAATCTCAGAATACCTAGAGTGGAATGCCTCACCTTGAGACCAGATGAAGCAGAGACAGAGAAACTGCGAGGGAGGGATGTGGGTCCTTGCAAGAAAAAGAGCAGGTGGAGCTGTAGTATTGGTAGCTGCTGGAGTGGCAGGTCAGTAATATATGTCCATGGATAATCTTTCTCCTGAGATGGAGATAGAGAGATCAAGGAAGGTTTCAGAAAAGTCAGAGTGAATTAGAGAGCAAGTTGGAAGATGTTTGGTAGTCAAATTGATGAAGTTAACAAGTTTGGCCTGGATGCAGGAGGAGGCAGCACATATCCAGTCAATGATGTAGTGCAGAAAGTGTTGAGGTGTGGTGCTAGGGTATGCTCAAAACAAAGAGTGTTCAAATATCAGTGAAAAGAGAGGCCTAGCTGGGGCCCTTGTGAGCGAGTGACCATGGCTAAACCTTTTGAAGAAGGGTCTCGACCCGAAACGTCGCCTATCTCCTTCGCTCCTTAGATGCTGCTGCACCCGCTGAGTTTCTCCAGCTTTTTGTGTACCCATGGCTAAACCTTTGCTTTGAAGGAAGTGTTAGGAATCAAATAAAAAAACTATTAAGGGCGAGAATAGGCTCTGTCAGGCGGGGTAGTTTGGATTGCAGTATTTATTTTTCTCTTTTGTGTTTGTTATTCATTTTGTGTTTGTTTATTGCTATTCTCTTTGTACTTATCTCTTCCTTAATGATGATAGAGCTCAGAGATCTTAAATAATCATTTCAATTGTTACCCAGAGGCAAAGGAACATTTCCCACTATTTATTCATTACTATTTTCTCATTTGATGTCAAACTATTGTTTATGCCTATGACTGAAAGATCATGTGAATTCATTGCAGATGCAATGTCCTGTGCTAAAGTACCACACTGCAAACATTGAAAGGCATGTATTACTACTTCGAACACTAATACAAGCATCATTAGCAAAAAGCTTATTCATTCTGGCAGGTCAAACACATGTTTAATGATTTCCCTGACGCACATTGCTCTATGAACTGGAGTGAAATAAGTTGAGGCAAGCAAATGTATGACCGCATTGCAATGAGAACATCATGTTCAATTGATCAACTAAAACTAAAGAGATCTTTCAGCGCAAATCCAGTTGAAAGATAATTAATACTTCATAATCCAAAACTTCATCCAGAATATACACCCAATACAAAGCACAGAATTGGAGAACAAAGCAGAATGAATTCCCCATTTGTGTTTGCAATTGCTAGAATTAAAACAAGAGGAAAAGGCTCAGTTTATTACCATTATTGCCTGCGTCTCATGCATCGCAAGAAAGCCTCAGATTTAACTGATCAGAAAGCAAAATACTAAAAGGTGATGTGCAGGGCAATTTTTTTGTTTAAACACAGGAGGTGAGTGCCTGGAACGTGCTGCCAGAGCTGGTGGTGGAAACAAATACGAAAGTGGCATTAAAAAAAAACTTTTGGATAAGCCATATAGGGAATGGAGGAATATGGATTATGCACAGGCAGATAAGATTGTGTCTTGCCATCATGTTCAGCACAGACATTGTGGACCAAAGACTGGAGTCGGGGTGTGGGGGGTGGGAAGCTCTAAAAGCGAGGTGGGGCTGTGCAAAGACTGGCAAGAGATAGGTGGATTTAGGTGTGGGTTAGGAGGGAGGGCTGATTCGCAGACAGGTGAGTAAGTGGTGAAGACTAGATATGAAAAGGAGACAAAAAGTGTCAGATAAGGAAAGATGACAAGTGGATTGTAAAACCGGGAAGAAGGAATATGTGTTTCAATCTGTCGGTGGATACTCTACCCATCTGCTAATCACTGCCTCTCAGCTATATCCACCTATCCTTTAGATAGACACAAAAAGCAGGAATATCTCAGCAGGACAGGCAGCATCTCTGGAAAGAAGGAATGGGTGACATTTCGGGTCGAGTCCCTTCAGACTGAAAGGGAAATGAGAGATATAGACAATGATGTAGAGAGATAAAGAACAATGAATGAAAGACATGCAAAAAAGTAACAATGATAAAGGAAACAGCCCATTGTTAGTTGTTTGTTGGGTGAAAATGAGGTTTGTTGGGTGAAAATGAGAAGCTTGTGCGACTTGGGTGGGGAAGGGATAGAGAGAGAGGGAATGCCGGGGTTACTTGAAGTTAGAGAAATCAATATTCATACCACTGGACTGCCCAAAGTGAAATATGAGATGCTGTTCCTCTAATTTGCATTTAGCCTCACTCTGACAATAGAGGAGACCCAGGACAAAAACGTCAGTGAGGCAAAGGGAAGGAGAATTGAAGTGTTTTGCAACATGCTTCATTCAACCTCCACCTCTTTATTTCAGCTTTCTCCCCATCAGTGAAGAACGGTTCTGACCCAAAACATCATCTGCCCATTCCTTCCACAGATGTTGCCTGACATACTGAGTTCATCCAGCACTTTGTTTTTGCTCTGAATTATAGCATCTTCAGTTTCTTGAGTCTACAGATGTAACTTTTGATCTGTATTGTATTAATATTTCCCGAATGGGACACAACAGTGTGACTACAATTGACCTCAATTTGATTAGTCCAAGATAGGAACATTTCTCCTGAGCCACATCTTTTTTTGTATTAAATGAACATGTTGGGTCACCTTGAGACAATATGTGTAAATTGCATAAAAATTTTAAGCGACTGCCAAGAGTTTTTTCCCACAAGTATTAGCTGCACTCAATAACCAAAAATCTGCTCTGGTATTTTATTTAATGCACATCTTTAATCAATAATGTTCTATTATTAATGTTTAATGTTTTATGTATCATTCCTAACTTTCACTGCATGCCATGTTGTTACTTGCGGGCGGAGCACCAAGGCAAATTCCTTGTATGCGAATACTTGGCCAATAAACTTATTCACTCATTCATTCATTCACCAGCCCGTTGTGCAGGCGGGGGACAGGGCAAGCATGGGGAGCGCTGTGTAAAACATTCACACAGTGCAAAGCCAAGGTGATACAGACACACACCGCAATGTACAGGAAGGCTAAAGTGTACGGTAAGTCCTTTAAAAGAGGGGGGGGGGGCGACGAAAGTGTACGGTAAGTCCTTTAAAAGAGGGGGGGGACGACAGGGGGGGAAATTTGAGGCTGCGACTAGTTTCCAGAATGCGGGAACTCCTTGCGACCATGAAGGTGACTCCCCAGCAACTACCCGCGAACATGTGGCGACTGCATAGTTTCCTGCCATCACCTAAAAAGTCGCCTAAGTGGGACAGGCCCATTAATATGAGGCTCATCAAACAGTGTAGTCGGATTTTCTTAGGTGCTGTCATGCTGAAACTGACACAGTTGGCTGCATCTTCAAAAACAATCGGTTTCAAATTCTTGCTGTTGTTGTAATATTCGCAGTCAGCCCCATGCAGGTAATTTGTATAGACTGCAGTCTTTGGCTTGTGATTAAGTTTCTAGTGAGGGGCATCACAAAGTACTGCTCATTTATATTCAATGTGCTTTACCGATTATAACGTTTTAAAAAAAAGTAAAGCAATATCATATTTACTTTACTTTAGAGATAGTGTGGAAACAGGCACTTCGCTCCACCAAATCTGTGCCAACCGCCTAACACCCCAGTACACTGGAACTATCGTACACACTAGGGACAATTTACAATTTACAGTAGCCAATCAACCTGCAAACTTGTACATCTTTGGAGTGTGGGAGGAAAAGAGCACTTGGGTAAAACCCATGTGGTCACAGGGAGAACATATAAACTCTGCACAGACAGCACCCATAGTCAGGATCGAACCTGGTTCTCTGCTGCTGCAAGGCTGCACTACCCTATAAATCAGCAACAAGAGGTTTGATGACACTGTATAAATTCAGGAGACTGGTTGGAGAGGAATGACAATTTCCAGATTCCTCATCTTAAATAAACACAAGCCAGCAGTGTATCTTATGAAAGATGAAGCTAGTCAGCTCTGTTCCTGCTCATTTAATGTTGTTATAGTATTTATGAATATGGCAACATGCCCAACTGGCTATCTAGTGATATTAATGCATGTGGACGGAGAAAGAGATGGATGCAAAAGAACATCAGGTTTCCATCACATCCAATTTCAAAGGAACACTCAAAATTGTTTAGTCATTTGGCGATACCTATGAGTCATAAAATAAAGCAGAAAACCCCTAAATATTCTGGAATAACATTGGCAAGGATCAACCAGAAAGCAGTTGCATTGGCTCCCAGGAATAATTAGGCCAAAGCTAAAACATTGCCTGCAGTTCAGATTGCTAAACTGCAGGAAGGATGCAATTACATTGAAGAGGATGTGGAGGAGATTCACCAAGATGTTACCCAGGATGGGATGTATCAGTTTTGAGCAGAAAATGGATTGGCCAAATTTGCTTTCTTTGGAGTAGAGGAGCTGTGCGAGGTATCTGATAGTGGTATACACAATTATGAGAGGCATAGATACATTAGAAAATAAGAAACTTTTCATCATTGCAGAGATATTTAAATCCAAACAGCATTTATTTTAGAGGTTCAGAGAGGATCTGAAGAATTTTCTTACCGAAGAAGAAGGATTCACTAATTCAGCACCATTTTAACCTTCATGAATTTACAGCAGAAGAAATCTTTGAAGTAGCAAAATGTTCCACGGTGTTTCACATTGTGTTAGGAGCCAAAACCTGAGGCCGGAAGATCGTTAATTGTAAATCTTCTATTAAAGGAAATATGGCCTGAACTAAAGGGAGAGGTTGGGCGGGCGAGGACTTTATTGGATGTGGAGAGGATGTTTTCACTAGTGGGCGAGTCTAGGACTAGAGGTCATAGCCTCAGATTTAAAGGTAGTTCTTTTAGGCTGTGGAGGCGGTCAGTGGATATATTTAAGGGAGAGATAGGTTCTTGATTAGCACTCCCTGTCAGAGGTTATGAGGAGAAGGTAGGAGAATGGGATTAGGAGGGAGAGTTAGATCAGCCATGATTGAATGGCGGTAGCCATGATTGAATGGCGGTAGACATGATGGGCCTAATAGCCTAATATTGCTCCTATCACATGATCTGAATTTCCTGGAAAGCAGGAGGATATGATCTTAGAGAGGTGTAAAAGATCACGCACGGACTGGATAGGGTAAATGCACAGAATATTTTACCTAGAGTAGGGGAATTAAGAACCAGAGAACATGGGTATAAGGTGAGAGGGGAAACATAGGAAGAACTGGGGCAACTATTCGACAAAAGGGTGGTAGAATGAGCTGCCAGAGGGGGTAGTTGAGGCAGGTACTATAACAACATTTAAAAGAGATTAGGACGGGTACATGGATAGGAAAGGTTTAGAGGGATAAGGGTCAAACGTGTGCAGGTGGAACCAGTGTAAATGTGGCATCTTGGTTGGCATGGGCAAGTTGAGCCAAAGGGCCTGCTTCCATGCTGTATGACGCTATGGCTGTAAACCTTGAATTTGACAATACGAATAAAAAAGGTAACACAATACACAGAACCTTACATCTGTGTCTAATTCATCCACAACAATTTTTTCCAAGAAGGATTTCAGTGCCTATGCTTTCTTTGCAGTTACAAATCTTGATTTGCTCAATTTTCCATTAAATTTGTAATTAACTCAACTACTTCCAGTAATGCAAACTCTACTGTCAAAGAACTGTCTTCATTGAAATAATTTATTATTGTCTTCCGAAATCTCAAACACTGGGTGCAATCTCATTGTGATACATGAAGTCAGCATTACTGACTTCAAGGCTCAAGAGTGAAATTTTCTCCACAAAATGGAAGCATTAAAGCAAATTGATAATATAACAGATTTATCTCTTTCATGTAATGTTCAAACTTATTAGTTTGTTTCTATTATTGATCCAGCACAAACTTGTTTTTTAAGAATCAAGTCTGTGTACTTCACAAATGCAGTGAAAAAAAGTATAGGAAAAGGCCACTGGGCCAAAGAAATTGCGTTTTGAAAAAGAGGAACGACATATTCATCTTGTCATATCAAATAACCATAAAAGTACAATTATCTCGAATGCACTGTTATCTTTACATTTCACCCTAATAATTAGATCTGCTGTATATCACATCCAGCAAATGTGAAGTCAGACTTTCAACCATTTCGGAGAGCAGTTTAAAAAAAAATCAGCATTGCCGTGAGATGGAGCAAAACATAGAAACATAGAAACATAGAAATTAGGTGCAGGAGTAGGCCATTCAGCCCTTCGAGCCTGCACCGCCATTCAATATGATCATGGCTGATCATCCAACTCAGTATCCCGTACCTGCCTTCTCTCCATACCCTCTGATCCCCTTAGCCACAAGGGCCACATCCAACTCACTCTTAAATATAGCCAATGAACTGGCCTCAACTACCCTCTGTGGCAGAGAGTTCCAGAGACTCACCACTCTCTGTGTGAAGAAAGTCTTTCTCATCTCGGTCTTAAAGGATTTCCCTCTTATCCTTAAGCTGTGACCCCTTGTCCTGGACTTCCCCAACATCGGGAACAATCTTCCTGCATCTAGCCTGTCCAACCCCTTAAGAATTTTTGTAAGTTTCTATAAGATCCCCTCTTAATCTCCTAAATTCCAGAGAGTATAAACCGAGTCTATCCAGTCTTTCTTCATAAGACAGTCCTGACATCCCAGGAATCAGTCTGGTGAACCTTCTCTGCACTCCCTCTATGGCAATAATGTCCTTCCTCAGATTTGGAGACCAAAACTGCACGCAATACTCCAGGTGTGGTCTCACCAAGACCCTGTACAACTGAAGTAGAACCTCCCTGCTCCTGTACTCAAATCCTTTTGCTATGAAAGCTAAACATACCATTCGCTTTTTTCACTGCCTGCTGCACCTGCATGCCTACTTTCAATGACTGGTGTACCATGACACCCAGGTCTCGCTGCATCTCCCCTTTTCCTAATCGGCCACCATTTAAATAATAGTCTGCTTTCCTGTTTTTGCCACCAAAGTGGATAACCTCACATTTATCCACATTATACTGCATCTGCCAAACATTTGCCCACTCACCCAGCCTATCCAAGTCACCTTGCAGTCTCCTAGCATCCTCCTCACAGCGAACACTGCCCCCAGCTTAGTGTCATCCGCAAACTTGGAGATATTGCCTTCAATTCCCTCATCCAGATCATTAATATATATTGTAAATAGCTGGGGTCCCAGCACTGAGCCCTGCGGTACCCCACTAGTTACTGCCTGCCATTGTGAAAAGGACCCGTTTACTCCTACTCTTTGCTTCCTGTTTGCCAGCCAGTTCTCTATCCACATCAATACTGAACCCCTAATACCGTATGCTTTAAGTTTGTATACTAATCTCTTATGTGGGACCTTGTCGAAAGCCTTCTGGAAGTCCAGATATACCACATCCACTGGTTCTCCCTTATCCACGCTACTAGTTACATCCTCGAAAAATTCCACAAGATTCGTCAGACATGATTTACCTTTTGTAAATCCATGCTGACTTTGTCCAATGATTTCACCACTTTCCAAATGTGCTGCTATCCCATCTTTAATAAACTGACTCTAGCAGTTTCCCACTACCGATGTTAGACTAACTGGTCTGTAATTCCCCGTTTTCTCTCTCCCTCCCTTCTTAAAAAGAGGGTTACATTTGCTACCCGCCAATCCTCAGGAACTACTCCAGAATCTAAAGAGTTTTGAAAGATTATCACTAATGCATCCACTATTTCCTGAGCTACTTCCTTAAGTACTCTGGGATGCAGCCTATCTGGCCCTGGGGATTTATCGGCCTTTAATCTATTTCAATTTACCCAACACCACTTCCCGACTGACCTGGATTTCACTCAATTCCTCCTTTGACCCACAGTCCCCTGCTATTACAGGCAGATTATTTATGTCTTCCTTAGTGAAGACGGAACCAAAGTAGTTATTCAATTGGTCCGCCATATCCTTGTTCCCCATGATCAACTCACCTGTTTCTGACTGCAAGGGACCTACATTTGTTTTAACTAACCTCTTTCTCTTCACATATCTATAAAAACTTTTGCAGTCAGTTTTTATGTTCCCTGCCAGTTTTCTTTCATAATCTATTTTCCTTTCCTAATTAAGCCCTTTGTCCTCCTCTGCTGTCTCTGAATTTCTCCCAGTCCTCTGGTATGCTGCTTTTTCTGGCTACTTTGTACGCACATCCTTTGCTTTGATACTATCCCTGATTTCCCCTTGTTATCCACGGATGCACTACCTTCCCCGATTTATTCTTTTGCCAAACTGGGATGAACAATTTTTGTAGTTCATCCATGCAGTCTTTAAATGTCTTCCATTGTATATCCACCGTCAACCCTTTTAGAATTAATTGCCAGTCAATCTTGGCCAATTCACGTCTCATACCTCAAAGTTACCTTTCTTTAAGTTCAGAACCATTGTTTCTGAATTAACAATGTCACTCTCCATCCTAATGAAGAACTCAACCATATTATGGTCACTCTTGCCCAAGGGGGCACGTACAACAAGACGGCTAATTACCCCTTCCTCATTACTCAAAACCCAGTCTAAAATAGCCTGCTCTCATCGTTGGTTCCTGTACATGTTGATTTAGATAACTATCCCGCATACATTCCAAAAAATCCTCTTCCTCAGCACCCCTGCCAATTTGATTAACCCAATCTATATGTAGATTGAAGTCACCCATTATAACTGTTTTTGCCTTTGTCGCACGCATTTCTAATTTCCTGTTTGATACCATCCCCAACTTCTCTGCTACTGTTAGGTGGCCTGTACACAACACCCACCAGCGTTTTCTGCCCCTTAGTGTTTTGTAGCTCTACCCATACCGATTCCACATCCTCCAAGCTAATGTCCTTCCTTTCCATTGCTTTAATCTCCTCTCTAACCAGCAACGCTACCCCACCTCCTTTTCCTTTCTCTCTATCCCTTCTGAATATTGAATATCCCTGGATGTTCAGCTCCCAGCCTACGTCACCCTGGAGCCATGTCTCCGTGATCCCAACTATATCATAATCATTAATATCTATCTGCACGTTCAACTCGTCCACCTTTATTACGAATACTCCTTGCATTGAGACACAAAGCCTTCAGGCTTGTCTTTACAACGCATTTACCCCTTATACAATTTTGCTGAAAAGTGGATAAGAGCAGCAGAAGACCTTTATTAACAAACACATTGTTTTTTTACAGAATTGTTATATTGATCATTGATTTACAGATGCTGGCTTTTCAAATTCCAGGTATTTCGTTATTTTAATGTCAATTCTCCAACTTCCACGGTGGAGTTTCAATTCAGGTTTTCAGGCAAATATTCCAGAACTTTGCCTAGTGCTAACTACTGTGTTTGACAATTCTTTATCACACTGAAAGCATGGCTGAATAAAGTCAGAAGAACCAGAATCAACTGATAATGCATCCAAAATGGAACTCTGTGGGTAAGGGAAATGAGTACTAAGATAAGGCAATGAATAATGCCTTTGGTTGAAGAGAATTTAAACAACCAGTGGAGAGAAAAAGAGTGTTAAGAATCAAGTCTTCCCCGTTACTCTCATCTGCTTAAATTAGAGAGAACGAAAGGCGCGTTAGAACAGTTGGAAGTGGCTGCGATTAGTGTGGTGCATAATGTGTCCTAGTGAGTAAACATCTGTGATTTTGGCCACAGGCTTTGGATTTTATAACCACAGTGTTTGCTGCTGTTGCTAATCAGTCATCTCCAGGAATGACCAAGATCAAATGAGTGACACCATATTTCACCTTCCGCACTGTGGTGAGCAAATCCAATTTGGAAGCGCACGCCTGGCGCCATCTGACGCAGCCGTCTAACCATTTGTTACAGAATGCGATCACCTGCTAACCAAGATCCCGGTGTGCTCATCCATTGTTTATTCCCAGCTTTTATCAGGAACCTGAACCATCCTACCAACAACTGGAGAGCAGTCCTGATCTACGGTGAAAACATGAAGCTGGTGCGACATGGGCGGGGGAGGGATAGAGAGAGAGAGCATCCAAGTTGTACCAGCTTCTCATTTTCACCCAACAAACAGCTAACAATGGCCTAGTTTCTTTATTATTGTTACTTTTTTGCATATCTTTCATTCATTGTTCTTTATCTCTCTATATCATCGTCTATAGTGCAGGTAGATGGGACATGGGGAAAACAAATGGTCGGCACGGACTGGAAGGGCCGAGAGGGCCTGTTTCCGTGCTGTAATTGTTATATGGTTATATGGTTATATCTCTCATTTCCCTTTCCCAGGACTAATCTGAAGAAATGTCACCCATTCCTTCTCTCGGGTGATCGCGGTGGCGCAGCGGTGGAGTTGCAGCTTTAGAGAGAATGCAGCGCCGGAGACCCAGGTTCGATCCCGGCTATGGGTGCTGTCTGTACAGAGTTTGTACGATCTCCCAGTGATCTGTGTGGGTTTTCTCCAGATCTTTGGTTTCCTCACACACTCCAACGACGTACAGGTTTGTAGGTAAATTGGCTTGGTAAATGTAAAAATTGTCCCTAGTGGGTGTAGGATAGTGTTAATGTGCCGGGACCGCTGGTCACGTGGACCCTGTGAGCCGAAGGGCATGTTTCAACGCTGTATCTCTAAACAACAAAAAAAAAGATGCTGCCGGTCCCGCTGAGTTACTCCAGCATTTTGTGTCCACCTATGAACCAACCTATGTCCAATATTGAGACAACCTTTTTTTAAAAATAAAAGCGACTGTCAGATTATGACACCAGTTTCCTCTAGCTGAAGACTATAGAACTCAGGGTGCAGTCTCAAGACTAAAGGGCAGACCATTTATAGCAAGGATGATGAGGAATTCCTTTGTCCAGAGACCTGGAAAGCTTTGGCATTTCACCTCAGTTGTTCTATATAAATAAGGCAGACATTGTGCTTTCTGAGCACAAAATAAAACTCAGGGTGCAAAGCTACCATAAGGCAAAATAGATTATATGGAATCACTCACAATCTTACTGAATGGCAGAAGAGAATGAAAGAAGCATATGGGCCAATGCTGACCCGATTTATTATTTTTTAAAAGATTTCCCTCTTACAGATTTGAAATCGAACCATTCAATTTTAGCAGAGCAAGGTTCCACTGATGGGAGTGACGCACTGGAGTGGTGCCACCTCAGAGCCAGACACCCGAGTTAGATTCCAAACAGTGTGGAGCCTGTGCCTTCTCCCCACAACCAAATTGGAATCCTCAAAGTGCGGCAGTTTCCACTCCTTCTTCAAAGATATGCTGGTAAATTAATCAGCTACTGAAAATTACTCCCTTGTGCAGGTTAGAGGCAGTAAGAGTCACAGTTGAGTAGGTGTGTGAGAATGAGTAGGTTGCAGGGAGTGGGAAGGCGGCGAATTAGACTAATGGTATTGCTCCCCTGGAAGCCATCACGAACATAAGGGGCCAAGGATCAAAACTTCTATTTCTGTTCTCAAGTATCTATAGTATGGCTTTAGGACCACCAATCTCTCAAAAAATGCTACACACCAAGGTACAAGAAGTTTATAGCAAAGAAATAAAAAGAAACATTTTGTGTGCTATTGTTTTCACTGTGTACTAGAATTCACAGATATCTTCTGAACTGTAATTTCCACCTTAGAAAATTAGCCCCAATTAAACTAGCTAACGTTGTGAACGTTTCCTGACAGCATTAGGACCTTGTGAATGACTGTCAATCTACATCAGGCCACGATAGACGCTAGACAATAGGTGCATGAGTAGGCCATTCGGCCCTGCGAGCCAGCACCACCATTCGATGCGATCATGGCTGATCATCCCCAATCAGTACCTCGTTCCTGCCTTCTCCCCATGTCCCCTGACTTCGCTATTTTTAAGAACCCTATCTAGCTCTCTCATGAAAGCATCCAGGGAACCTGCCTCCACCGCACTCTGAGGCAGAGAATTCCACAGACTCATCACTCTCTCTGAGAAAAAGTGTTTCCTCATGTGCAAAGCCAAGATATTACAGACACACATTGCGATTATGTAGTTGCCTTTGAAACAGAAAATAAATCCCAAGCAATTCTTAAAGGACTCTGTTAGATTATTATCTAATTAAACAACATCGAATTAACGGGAAAAAAAAGGTTTCACAAATGTGGTCATGGTTTAAAATTATGGAGCAGATTTTAGATACCAACACCTTAAAACACTTTTTTCTGGGTCAAACAAAGAAATACCGGTTGCTAAACAGATAATTCACTTTCCAATATTTTTTTTCTATATCTTCCATTTGAATGATACCTATAGCTTGAAGATTTCCAGACATGGGTTGTGACCAATGTTCCCGCTAATTTTTAGTAGTTTGTCTGCGCAGAAATCTTGTATTGTGCAATTTTTTATGCTGTTCCAAATGTGTGTGTGCACTGAATTGTTGTGCGAATATAAACCTGAAATTGTTTCATGATATTATTGCCATAGCCTCTCTCTCATGGCTAATAAAACTGTATTGCTATGTTTTAATATAATACAAATATTATATTTGTAGAAATATGAATGCAATTTATAGTTATGAATTCAGTTAAGATTTTATCCTATACTTTTTCAGTTTCTTCAGTTTGTTATTCCACTAAATGTAATATCAATGTGAATTTATTATTTTTATGGGATACAATGCCGAAATAAAATAATAACAATAACATCCATCAATTCATAGTTTTATTTCATTAAATTTGCAGAAAATGAGAAATCAAAAATCAAATGCAAGTATAGTTGACAAACTAGGCTACATGTATGATTAAGGGGGATATTTACAAATAGCACAGTCTATGTAGGTTTACAAATTAAACAATATTTAACATAAAAATGCACAGAATAACAACATAGTCTGAAGAAGGGTTTCAGCCCGAAACGTTGCCTATTTCCTTCGCTCCATAGATGTTGTCTCGCCCGCTGAGTTTCTCCAGCATTTTTGTCTACCTTCGATTTTCCAGCATCTGCAGTTCCTTCTTAAACATAGTCACTCATTTACCTTTTTCTCTCTCCTGTCTTTGGCATTTACCCGTTCTTTGTAAACACTATCAATACTAATTGAACTTCCATCCAATTGGTAGCTTTTGATTCTCATTAGCATATCCAAATAACATTCACCAAAACAGTTTATCTGCTTGTTTTTGAGTTGATTCATTAGGCTAAAACCTCGCACACAGTCCGAACTAGATGCAAGGAAGGCTCACCCCCCCCCCCCCCCCCCATGTTCAACAACTTTGCAAGGTCACGAAACTGTTCGTTTTTAAGTGCAAATACCACTGTTTGAGTAAAATTTGAAATCAGTTTGGATTTAATGTTCTCTTGCAAGGAAAATTTTAAATCATTGAACTGTTTAACTATTACAGTATTTTCAGTGAGAAAATGATATTTTATACATAAGGCATTAACTTGTTCAATGCCAAATGTGGTCACAATTTGCAATTGTGGAGTAATCAATAATTGACCATTCTTCTACCTCATCTTCAGGAAAACTTTCTTCTAAATAAGCACAAAGACAATTTATAAAAGTCAACAGCGAACTTGTATCTACTGTTACATTTTCTTGATGTTGTTGGTCCAGCAAAACTTTAACTTTGTCACTGCACGAAGCTTCCCAGATACTGCTTTTTGATCTTGTGTATTTTGCCTCGCGCAAAATGAAGTGCACCAATTGGTGTCAAGTTACTCCTTTGCAGAAACACCCACAATGCAGCCAGTTCTTCAAAAACATAATGTTAAACCTGTAAAGGGCCTGTCCCCACTTAGGCAAATTTTCAGCGGACCACTGGCGACTGTTCACGGTACTCGACTGAAACAACGGGAACGGCGACTGTCAGAGAGAGAGAGAGAGACAGACACACACACACACACACACACACACACACACACACACACACACACACACACACACACACACACACACACACACACACACGCGGCTGGGGCCAGGGCAAGCCGGGGGAGCGCTGTCTGAAATTCACATGGTCCAAAGCCAAGATAATACAGACACATCGAGAAGCCAGACAATTTTAATAAGCCTGAAGCTTATTAAACACAGCTGTGAAGTTTGGTGGGCATTTAACATTACCGGTCATTTATCGTTGGTTCTGAAAACTCGTGCTTACTTTTTTTTTTCCCCCAATGAGCCCATGAAAATGTGCGGTCAGCAAAGGCGATTAACTAAAACTACCTACGGCTACCTCGACTACCCATAACTACATGGTTACCCCACTACAACTGCACCTACGACTCTAGGATTATCGATTTTCTCCATGGCGACCAATTTTTCATGGTGAAAAACATGCGGCGACCATACTGAGGCCGCGACTAGTTCCCAGAATGCGGGAACTCCTCGCGACCATGAAGGAGACTCACCAGAGATCCCAGCGAACATGCGGCGATCTTGTGGCAACCGCTGAGTCTCCTGCACTCGCCTAAAAAGTCGCCTAAGTGAGACAGGCCCTTAAAGCTACATTGTATGTGATGGTTTGTTCATTTCTTGTGACAGTATTTGGCCACAGGGTCATTTTCCTCAAAATATGCGACGAGTCCCTCATTATTTTTTATTATTGCCTGCAATGCAAAGTGTCTAGATACCCATCTGACTTCATTAAGTGGTCTGAAAGCAACAACTTCATTTTCAGAACTTGTGACAGGAAGCAGTATGGTTATATAGACCTTGCATAATAAAATTAATTTGCACTTCAGGGTTTGTGTCACCTGTACAAACAAGTTTTAATGTGACTATTGAGAATAGCTTCTGCAATGAATAAAGGGAAGATGAGGCCAAGTTGGGCCAAAGGGCCTGTTTCCACACTGTATCACTCTATGGAAGCAAATGTACCTGCTCTACGGGCATCGAATCTGAATGTGAACCTCTCTCAAAAAGGTCCTGCAGTCTGACACCACATCACAGTTGCCACACACCATACCCAATCTGACTCTCACAATCATCTTCTACTCCAACACTGACTAATGGAGGAAAGGCCTTGAAGAATATGTGTTGTAGGACCTTTCTATTCTCAAATATAGTGTTGTACTCCTTGGAAAGAAAGAAGGACACTCATAGACCCTTGATGGGCTCATCACTCAGTGCTGGATTAAGGAGCCATTTAAAATGCTAAAGAATCGGGGTTATGTTTCTTTTTTTCTTCCTGAGTAACTTGACTCCTTCCGTTGAATATAGTTCAATGTACATTGAATTACACAATGTCCAATTGAATTAGCATGTGATTTAGGAAGCATAACAACTAATTTGCATCCAGCAAGTTCCAACCTCACACAGCAAGATGATAATAACGCAATCCTGTTGTTTTAGGGATGTATGCGAGGTGAAAATGTTGGCCAAGACACTGATCTGCACTTCTTCAAAATAATGCCATGGGATTTCTCAGGGTTACCTCAGAGAAAACAAGACTTCAAGTTTTATATTTTATTTATAAGACTGAACTTCCAGCAATGCTGCAGAACTTCAGCTTTGTCCAGCAGCTACTTGCACCAAACTATCTGGACAAATAAATCTCGAACTTTCTTAGGCAAGGATAAAAATAGGTCATGAGGTCATGTGATAAAGGTATTATTAGGCCATTGACTACTCCACCTTATCAATCATAGCTGATCTATCTCTCCCTTCTAACCCAATTCTCCTGCCTTTTCCTCATAACCTGCACTAATCTAGAATCTATCTATCTCTGCCTTAAAAATATCAACTGACGGCCTACACAGCCTTGCATGGCAAATAATTCCACAGATTCAACACCTTCTAACTAAGGAATACTGCCTTCTAAGCCAGATGAGAGAGTTTTGACCTTACTGGTACATGTGATTTGAGACCTGTGCTATATTCACATTGTTTGAGTAAAACATAGCCTAGTGTAATAACCCAGTTGGTGTTAATCCCAATTTCTGATAGTTATTGCAAAAAAGTGATTAATTTTTCTCATCTATATCAACTTGTTTTGCACTAATATTGGCATTTTAGTTTATTGATTTTTTAATTGATGTTATCGATGAGTATTGTGTTAACAGACTTGCTCTACTACTAAGAATTTAATTGTTCTGTTTTCAGTACAAACGACAATTAAATATTCTTGACAATGATTAGGATGGGAATACATGAGGCATGATTAATGCTTTGATGAAGTCACTAACATAGGTGGAATCATAGACAGCAAAGAATGTTAGTAAGAATTACAGCAGGATCTTGATCGGCTGAGCAGACGCTCTGAGGAATGGTTAATGGAGTTTAAATGTGAGGTAGAGCATTTTGAGAAGTCAAACCAGGGCAGGATCTTCACACTGAACGTAGGGCTTTGGGGACTGCTGTAGTGCAGAGAGATTTAAGAGTACAAATACAAAGTTCCATGAAAGTCAGGGAATTAATCAACCAGGGAATTGAGTGTAGAATTTGCGACATTATGTTACAGTTGTACAAGATGTTGGTGAGGCCTCACTTGGAGTATTGGGTTCAGTTTTGATCAACATGCTATAGGAAAGATGCCATTAGGCTGAAAAGGTCCAGAGAAAATCTATGGGGATGTTGCCAGGGCACAAGGATTTGTGCTATATTGAGAGGTTGAAAGCCTAGGACTTTATTCCTTGAAGTGCAGGAGGCTAGGGAGTAATCTGACAGAGGTGTATACAATTATGAGGGGAGTAGATAGGTTGAATGCAGAATGTATTTTCCCCAGGGTAGGGAATAAAGAACAACGTTACGAGGGGAAATATTTAATAGGAATCTGAGGTGCAACTTTATCACATAGAAGATGGTGGAACAACCTGCCAGAGAAAGTAGCTGAGAGAGGTGGAATAGTAACATTTAAAAGACATTTAGAATGGTACATGAATATGAAAGCTTTAGAGGGATATGGGCCAAATGGGACTATCTTAGACGGGGATTCTTGGTCAGCTGAGTTGGGATGATGGGCCTGTTTCCGTGCACTGTGATTCTAGGAAATAAATAGCTAGAAGCAGAGTTCTGTGTGTGGGCTTACACAGAGTTGCCTTAGATGCCATTTTATCAACTTAGGCCACAGTTGTTCTGCTAATCACAACTGAGTTCTAAACTCTGAATGTTTCAATTTATGGGAAAGAATAAGTACAAAGACAATTAACATGAGACTGCCATCAAGATGAGAGAACTTGTTGAGAATGCATCATAGATGTGTTACTGGTCAGAATGTGAAACTACGGGGACTAATGCGTGCGAATAATATTGATGAATTTTAAGCGGAGTCTAGATTAGCAGGTGAGGAGATAAATGGGTTACACTGATACTTAGGTAGAGAAGGCTGGAAGTAGACACAACTGAAGTATGACATTGGCAATGGACTTCGTAGGGCTCAATGGCCTGTTTCTCTTGTACTTATTCAATGCACAAATCCCTAATTCCTTTCTGGCGAGTTCTCTTTCTTTCTTTGCGCATTATATTTGTCTATTTTCGTTCAAAGTGGCACCATTACATTTGTTCTTCTGTCTGTTCTACAATGTTTCCTCTAACACAGCAGGTTACTGGTAAACACTTCCTATCGCTAAATAATTCTATCAATTCTGCGGTTGTCAAGTCACTGTAGGAGTATGTCACAGGTCAATCATGTCAGCCTCAAAGTAGTAATATATAGATGGGGTGCATAATTATAAAACGTGTCTCATTCTTTCAATTCAGCCAACTACAAGGGAGTCTATTGAATAATAAAAGCTACCTTCAGGTACAACCGTCTTCTAAGGATGCATTTACTGTGAATTCCACCTGCCAGCTGTTAATCACTGTATACATGCCAGAACATTCAGCACCTTGCTAAAACCACAGTAGTTTTGAGGCTCTGTGCTGTGAACCAGCATTAACCAAAGATAGATTCCAGATACTTTCTGACATAAAACGCGCGCTTGCTTACTGCAGCACCTGCTGTGCAGGCTTGCTGTGGCCAGATTGACTGAATGCAAACTGGAGTCCTGGTCATGCCCTTGACTGACAGCTCCGATAACAGATCTCTGCCGAGTAAACTCAATGTAGTTAAGATGCTGTTGCAGCCCTACAACTCAGATCAGCACCTTAAGTCTGCAGCTCCCTCATTTTGAATGCTTTGCAACAACTCCTGTTCGAAAGCAAAGGCACAAGACCAGCAAAGGATGAACAGCTTACCCATATTAATAATGCAAACACAGATTTTGGGCATTATGACAAGGTACAAAGGACATCTCCGGTACCATAGCAGTTGCAAGATCAGGTTAGACACAAATTTGCAAAGTTATCTTTAAAACACCCAATCATTGACAGTAATTGGAAGTGAGGGGTACATAAAAAATTAAGAGGATAAAGAAAACCCTTGTAGCATGCTATAATTCACAATAATTTCCCTGTGTTCTATAATGAGGTCGTGACTGACCTAGCCAGCTCCAGTCTGCATTCCCTTTTCTTACCTGTGGGTCCTGTCAGTGTTGCAGTCAGCCTGTGAGGAATTCGGGGTGGGACCTTCAGTGCTGCACGCACCTGGTAATATCTGGAGGACAGAAAAGGAAAGAAAGATTTGAGAATCCTGCTGCTTTGGCAGAATATTCAATGGCTTGATTGTGAAGCCTGTTTAGGGAATTTCAGCAGGGCATGTTTCTCCTTGACCTTGTTTAGAAACATAGAAACATATAAAATAGGTGCAGGAGTAAGCCATTTGGCCCTTTGTGCCAGCACCGCAATGCAATATGATCATGGCTCATAACCCAAACTTAACACCCCGTTCCTGCTTTTGCCCCATATCCCTTCATTCTGTTAGCCACAAGAGCAAAATCTAACTCTCTCTTGAAAACATCCAGTGAATTGGCCTCCACTGTCTTCTGCGGCAGAGAATTCCACAGATTCACAATTCTGGTTGACTCACATTTAAAATAGTATATATTATTTGCACTTGTAATAGAACCGTTAGCAAAAAGTGTGAAGTCCCATCCTGAAATATATGGGTATAAAACTAAGATACTGAAAATAAAATCTCCTTATACGCAGACGATGTATTAATTTACATCACAAAACCTGTAGTTAGTATCCCTAACTTATTAAATTTAATAACTCCATATGGCTCATTTTCAGGATACAGAATTAATTGGAATAAAAGTGAAATCATGCCAATAATGGAAAGTAATCCACATATATTACAACAATTCCCTTTTAAAATAGCAAATGAAACCTCAAATATCTTGGAATTTATGTAACAAAGAGATATACTTCTTTATTTAAATCTAATTTTCCGCCTTTATTGAACAAATTACATAAGAATATTTTATATTGGAAACATTACCTATTTCAATGTTGGGTAGAATTAATGCGATAAAAATGATTTTTCTCCTGCAATTATTGTACCTCTTTCAATTAATCCCGATATATCTCTCAAAATTTTGTTTTAAGAAGGTTGACTCTATAGTCACCAACTTTATCTGGGATTATAAGAACCACAGAATAAATAAAAAACATTTATGTAAATCAAAAATAAATGGAGGTTTAGCACTACCGAATTTTATGTTTTATTGCTGGGCAGTTAATATTAAAAATATGAATTTTTGGTTGGAGGAACTGGACAAACAACCAGATTGGTTAAAAATGGAAAAGGAAGATTGTTTACCCTTTGAAATTGGGTCGATTCTATTTGCTATTACTAAATCACGCAAAAAAAACCTATAAAGAAAACCCTATAATAGACAGTGGAATACGCATTTGGAAACAATTAAATAAGACACTAAAATTGGATTGTTTACCACTATCTCTCCCCATTGTAAACAATGCTACATTTAAACCCTCAATGATGGATAAAGGTTTTTTACAATGGAAAAATCACGGAATTACTAAGATGGGCGATCTCTATAGGAAAAGTTCCTTTCTTTCATTTCAGGAACTACAACAAATTTCTGGGCTTCATTCAAAAGACTACTTTAGATATCTACAAATTAGAGACTATGCTAAGTCAAATACACAGGACTATAGAAATAGAAAGACAGAGATTCTTGATGAATGTTTGAATAAACACCCGAACACAGAAAAATTGATATCTTATATTTATATTTATTAGATAATGATGCACCCAGATGGAAATATATAGGCAATCATGGAAAACGAACTAGGTCAAATAATAAGGCCAGAAATATGGGATGAAAGCTTACAACATATACATCACTGTTCGTTAAATGCTAGACATTCTTTAATACAAATTTAAAGTATTACATAGATTGCACTATTTGAAAACCAAATTAAACAGAGTTTTTCCCATGTGTATCCCCTATTTGTGATAAATGTCGACACTTAGAGGCTAATCTAACGCACAATTAAGGATTCAGTATTTAGTAGTAAAGTTTAAAGGATAAGTTTTTTGTGTTTTTTAATATTTAATACAGTGGTAATTTGAGAGTAAGGTATGGCAGTAGAGATTGGCCCCGTGGTTTGTTCAGCCTGCCAACATGTGGGAGATCAGGGAGATGGTCGGTGTCCCTGGTGACTACGTTTGCAGGAAGTGTGTCCAGCTGCAGCTCCTGGCAGACCGCATTGAACGATTGGAACTGCGACTGGATTCATACTGGAGCATCCACGATGCGGAGAAAGTCGTGGATAGCACGTACAGTGAGTTGGTCACACCGCAGGCAAACGGTAAGAGGACAAGAAGGGAACGGGTGGCCAATAGCCAGCAAAGCAGTAGGCAGGTAGTGCAGGAGTCCCCTGCGGTCATCTCCCTCCTAAACAGGTATACCATTTTGGATACTGTTGAGGGAGATGGCTCATCAGGGGAATGCAGCAGCAGCCAGGTTCATGGCACCATGGGTGGCTCTGCAGCACATGAGGGGGGGAAAAGAGGGGAAGGGCAATAGTAATAGGGATTCAATTGTCAGGGGAATAGATAGGCGTTTCTGCGGCCGCAAACGAGACTCCAGGATGGTATGTTGCCTCCCTGGTGCAAAGGTCAGGGATGTCACTGAACGGCTGCAGAACATTCTGGAGGGGGAGGGTGAACAGCCAGTTGTCGTGGTGCATGTTGGCACCAACATATAGGTAAAAAAAGGGATGAGGTCCTACAAGGTGAATTTAGGGAGCTAGAGATAAACTTAAAAGTAGGACCTCAAAGGTAGTAAATCTCCGGATTACTACCAGTACCACGGGCCAGTCAGAGTAGAAATAGGAGGATAATGCAAATGAATACGTGGCTTGAAAAGTGGTGCAAGGGGAGGGATTCAAATTTTTTTAGGGCACTGGGACCAGTTCTGGGGGGTGGGACCGGTACAAACAGGACGGTTTGCACCTGGAAATGGAATGGAACCAATGTTCTTGGGGGAGTGTTTGCTAGTGCTGTCGGGGAGGATTTAAAACTAATGTGGCAGGGGGATGGGTACAAGAGCAGAGAGGGCAGGAGGGTGTAAAATGAGGGTAGAAGCATTAGGTAGCAAGGTGAAAGGTAAAAGTGGCAGGCAGACAAAACCAGGGCAAAAATCAAAAAGGGCCACTTTTCAGCAAAATTGTATAAGGGGTAAATGCGTTGTAAAGACAAGCCTGAAGGCTTTGTGTCTCAATGCAAGGAGTATTCGTAATAAGGTGGACGAGTTGAACGTGCAGATAGATATTAATGATTATGATATAGTTGGGATCACGGAGACATGGCTCCAGGTGACGTAGGCTGGGAGCTGAACATCCAGGGATATTCAATATTCAGGAGGGATAGAGAGAAAGGAAAAGGAGGTGGGGTAGCGTTGCTGGTTAGAGAGGAGATTAAAGCAATGGAAAGGAAGGACATTAGCTTGGAGGATGTGGAATCGGTAATGGGTAGAGCTACAAAACACTAAAGGGCAGAAAACGCTGGTGGGTGTGTGTACAGGCCACCTAACAGTAGCAGAGAAGTTGGGGATGGTATCAAACAGGAAATTAGAAATGCGTGCGACAAAGGCAAAACAGTTATAAATGGGTGACTTCAATCTACATATAGATTGGGTTAATCAAATTGGCAGGGGTGCTGAGAGAAGGATTTTTTTGGAATGTATGCGGGATAGTTATCTAAATCAACATGTAGAGGAACCAACGAGAGAGCAGCTTATTTTAGACTGGGTTTTGAGTAATGAGGAAGGGGGTAATTAGCCGTCTTGTTGTACGTGCCCCCCTTGGGCAAGAGTGACCATAATATGGTTGAGTTTCTTCATTAGGATGGAGAGTGACATTGTTAATTCAGAAACAATGGTTTCTGAACTTAAAGAAAGGTAACTTTGAGGGTATGAGACGAGAATTGGCCAAGATTGACTGGCAATTAATTCTAAAAGGGTTTGACGGTGGATATACAATGGAAGACATTTAAAGACTGCATGGATGAACTACAAAAATTGTTCATCCCAGTTTTGGCAAAAGAATAAATCGGGGAAGGTAGTGCATCCGTGGATAACAAGGGAAATCAGGGATAGTATCAAAGCAAAGGATGATACGTACAAAGTAGCCAGAAAAAGCAGCATACCAGAGGACTGGGAGAAATTCAGAGACCAGCAGAGGAGGAACAAAGGGCTTAATTAGGAAAGGAAAAAATAGATTATGAAAGAAAACTGGCAGGGAACATAAAAACTGACTGCAAAAGTTTTTATAGATATGTGAAGAGAAAGAGGTTAGTTAAAACAAATGTAGGTCCCTTGCAGTCAGAAACAGGTGAGTTGATCCATGGGGAACAAGGATATGGCGGACCAATTGAATAACTACTTGGTTCCGTCTTCACTAAGGAAGACATAAATAATCTGCCGGAAATAGCAGGGAACTGTGGTCAAAGGAGGAATTGAGTGAAATCCAGGTCAGTCCGGGAAGTGGTGTTGGGTAAATTGAATAGATTAAAGGCCGATAAATCCCCAGGGCCAGATAGGCTGCATCCCAGAGTACTTAAGGAAGTAGCTCAGGAAATAGTGGATGCATTAGTGATAATCTTTCAAAACTCTTTAGATTCTGGAGTAGTTCCTGAGGATTGGCGGGTAGCAAATGTAACCCCTCTTTTTAAGAAGGGAGGGAGAGAGAAAACGGGGAATTACAGACCAGTTTAGTCTAACATCGGTAGTGGGGAAACTGCTAGAGTCAGTTATTAAAGATGGATAGCAGCACATTTGGAAAGTGGTGAAATCATTGGACAAAGTCAGCATGGATTTACAAAAGGTAAATCATGTCTGACGAATCTTGTGGAATTTTTCGAGGATGTAACTAGTAGCGTGGATAAGGGAGAACCAGTGGATGTGGTATATCTGGACTTCCAGAAGGCTTTCGACAAGGTCCCACATAAGAGATTAGTATACAAACTTAAAGCATACGGTAATTAGGGGTTCAGTATTGATGTGGATTGAGAACTGGCTGGCAAACAGGAAGCAAAGAGTAGGAGTAAACGGTCCTTTTCACAATGGCAGGCAGTAACTAGTGGGTAACCGCAGGGCTCAGTGCTGGGACCCCAGCTGTTTACAATATATATTAATGATCTGGATGAGGGAATTGAAGGCAATATCTCCAAGTTTGCGGATGACACTAAGCTGGGGGGCAGTGTTCGCTGTGAGGAGGATGCTAGGAGACTGCAAGGTGACTTGGATAGGGCTGGTGAGTGGGCAAATGTTTGGCAGATGCAGTATAATGTGGATAAATGTGAGGTTATCCACTTTGGTGGCAAAAACAGGAAAGCAGACTATTATTTAAATGGTGGCCGATTAGGAAAAGGGGAGATGCAGCGAGACCTGGGTGTCATGGTACACCAGTCATTGAAAGTAGGCATGCAGGTGCAGCAGGCAGTGAAAAAAGCGAATGGAATGTTAGCTTTCATAGCAAAAGGATTTGAGTACAGAGCAGGGAGGTTCTACTTCAGTTGTTACAGGGTCTTGGTGAGACCACACCTGGAGTATTGCGTACAGTTTTGTCTCCAAATCTGAGGAAGGACATTATTGCCATAGAGGAGTGCAGAGAAGGTTCACCAGACTGATTCCTGGGATGTCAGGACTGTCTTATGAAGAAAGACTGGATAGACTCGGTTTATACTCTCTGGAATTTAGGAGATTGAGAGGGGATCTTATAGAAACTTTCAAAATTCTTAAGGGGTTGGACAGGCTAGATGCAGGAAGATTGTTCCCGATGTTGGGAAGTCCAGGACAAGGGTCACAGCTTAAGGATAAGGGGGAAATCCTTTAAGACCGAGAGAGAAAGACGTTTTTTCACACAGAGAGTGGTGAGTCTCTGGAACTCCTGCCACAGAGGTAGTTGAGGGGTGCCAGTTCATTGGCTATATTTAAGAGTGAGTTGGATGTGGCCCTTGTGAGGCTAAGGGATCAGAGGGTATGGAGAGAAGGCAGGTACGGGTTACTGAGTTGGATGATCAGCCATGATCATATTGAATGGCGGTGCAAGGCTCGAAGGGCTGAATGGCCTACACCTGCACCTAATTTCTATGTTTCTATGTTTCTACACATTTGTAAGCTGTATAAAAATTAATAATTTTTGGACGGAAATTTTTAAGATAATTTCGGAAGTTGTCAATATCAAATTGGTCCCTGATTCAAAATTAATAATATTAGGAATACTGGAACCAAATCAATTATTCACAACGGACCAAAGAAATTTTATCAATTACAGTATAATAATTGGGAAATAATTAATATTAAAATTTTGGAAAGGCACTATAGCCCCCATAATTAAAATGTGGACTATGAAAATGTCGGAGACCCTACATTTGGAAAGATTAAGATTTGTCTTGGCAGATGCAGTATAATGTGGATAAATGTGAGGTTATCCACTTTGGTGGCAAAAACAGGAAAGCAGACTATTATTTAAATGGTGGCCGATTAGGACAAACAAGAACTATTCACAAGAGTATGGTCCCCATTCATTGAATATTTGAAGGGGCAAATTGGTTTGGCACGAGAACCTGACTGAAACCTGAATTAAGGAATAGATGAAGAATTCAGTCTGCCATGCAGCAACTGTAGAGGGAAATGGACAAACAGCAATTCAGATCAGGAACCTTCTTCAAAATGAATAAGGGTCCTAACCTAAAATGTCAAACATTCATATTCCTCACCAGATGCTGCCTGCTTGTTTGAGTTCCACTGGTACATTGTTTTATACTAATTGTTATATTGTTACTGCTTCAAAATACCTCAATTTAATTTGCCAATGGCAGCTTGGCTTTGAATATAGACAATAGGTGCAGGAATAGGCCATTCAGCCATTCGAGCCAGCACCGCCATTCACTGTGATCATGGCTGATCATCCACATTCAGTACCTCGTTATTGCCTTCTCACCATATCCCCTGATTCCACAAACATTAAGAGCTCTATCTAATTCTCTCCTGAAAGCTTCCAGAGAATCGGCCTCCACTGCCTTCTGAGGCAGAGAATTACACAGATTCACAACTCCCTGGGTAAAAAGGTTTTTTCTTATCTCCCTTCTAAATGGCCTACCTCTTATTCTTAAACAGTGGTCACTGGTTCTGGACTCCCCCAACATCGGGAACATGTTTCCTGCCTCTAGCGTGTCCAATCCCTTAATAATTTTATATGTTTCAATAATATTCCTCTTATCCTTCTAAATTTCAGAGTATACAAGCACAGCCACTCCATTCTATCAACATACAACAGTCCCGCCATCCTGGATATTAACCTTGTGAACCTACGCTGCACTCCCTCAACAGCAAGAATGTCCTTCCTCAAATTTGGTGACCAAAACTGCACACAATACTCCAGGTCTAGGCCTCTATACAACTGCAAGAGGACCTCTTTGCTCCTATACTCAACTCCTCTTGTTATGAAGGCCAACATGCCATTAGTCTTCTTCACTGCCTGCTGTACCAACATGCTTACTTTCAGTAAGTGATGAACAAGTACCACCATATCTCTTTCTACTTCCCCATTTCCCAACTTGACACCATTCAGACAGTAATCTGCCTTCCTGTTTTTGCCACCAAAGTGGATAACCTCACATTTATCCACATTAAACTGCATCTGCCATGCATCTGCCCACTCATCCAACCTGTCCAAGTCACCCTGCATCCTCATAGCATCCTCCTCACAGTTCACACTGCCACCCGGCATTGTGTCATCTTCAAATGTGCTTTGAATCCCTTCATCTAAATCATTGATGTGTATTGTAAATAGTTGCTGTCCCAGCACCGAGCCTTGTGGTACCCCACTAGTCATTGCCTGTCACTCTGAAAGGGACCTGTTAATCCCTAAATCTTTTGAGGGGGGATCTTATAGAGACTTACAAAATTCTTAAGAGGTTGGACAGGCTAGATGCAGGAAGATTGTTCTCGATGTTGGGGAAGATTGTTCCCGATGTTGGGGAAGTCCAGAACAAGGGGTCACAGTTTAAGGATAAGGGGGAAGTATTTTAAGACCGAGATGAGAAAATCATTTTTCACACAGTGGAGAGTGGTGAATCTGTGGAATGCTCTGCCACAGAAGGTAGTTGAGGCCAGTTAATTGGCTATATTTAAGAGGGAGTTAGATGTGGCCCTTGTGGCTAAAGGGATCAGGGGGTATGGAGAGAAGGCAGGTACAGGACATTGAGTTGGATGATCAGCCATGATCATATTGAATGGCGGTGCAGGCTCGAAGGGCTGAATGGCCTACTCCTGCACCTATTTTCTATGTTTCTATGTTTCTATGTTTCCTGTCTGCCAACCAATTTTCTATCCATGTTCTATCCATCTATATATGTTGACTGTCTTCAGATTACTTTATGCATATCTATGTTACCATAAATTATGCCTTCAGGAAATTTGTCCGAAGTTACGCTAAGTAAGTAAGTTTATTGGCCAAGTATTCACATACAAGGAATTTGTCTTGGTGCTCCGCCCACAAGTAACAACATGACATACAGTGACAGTTATGAATGACTCAGAAAACACTAAACATTAATAATAATGAAACATTAATGATAAAACACCATTGATCAAGCATGTGATTCAACAAAATACCAGGTCAAAGGGAAGGCTACAGATTTTTGGCTGTTGAGCAGAGCAACTACTCGTGGATATTGGAGTAGTATACACTTTATGTTTTTATTTGTGAAATGAGATATAATTCACCATATCTAACCTCTGTCATCCCTTATTTTCTTGGCAAGACCGACATTGTTCTGGTCAGCACAATCCACCACGCTCCGTCAAACTGATTGCACTAATTAACGAAGCATGAGCTCATTTTAATTATTGAATATATATATATATATTGATTGCCAGTGTTTTCCTCTCCAATAATTTCTGTTTTGATTCTTATCCACAACCAACGTATAAAATAGAATCCATAAAACTGCATGAGAACACCACAAATAGAATCCATCTTTTAGCATTGGTTGGCTGCTAGTACAGCAGTTAGTATTGCTGCCTCACAGCTTCAGATTCCAAGGTTCAATTCTGACCTTTGGTATTGAGGGTGTGGGATTTTAATATTCTTATTGTGACTGCATGGGTTATTCCTGTGTCCTCTCAAATCCCATTGACATGCTTGGAGACAGTTTGTTGATGGGCCAAAGGTCCTGTTTTTGCGCTGCTTCTCTGTTTCTATTACTGTAAATTGTTCCTTGTGTAAGAGGCAACAGGAGAATTAGTGTGGGGGAGTTGATGAGATTGTGCCAGAAAATTGGTCTATAGACAGTGTGAACAGTGGACAATGGACTTGTTTCTGTGTTCTATCGCCACCAACTCTGTCCATCCATATATCATGACCTTTCATGATCCTTACGAAAGAGCCAGGCATTAATTTTTTTTCAGACCTCCAGTCTGAAGAAGGGTCTCGACCCGAAACGTCGCCTATCTCCTTCGCTCCTTAGATGCTGCTGCACCCGCTGAGTTTCTCCAGCTTTTTGTGTACCATTAATTTTTTTTTTCCTTTTCTGGGAATGGTTGGCCTATCTTGAATTGCTTTCCTCATGTTTTTAAATCTATAGAAAATCTCCTCTTAGACAACCATGGCCAGGGTTCTCCAATTTCCCTTCATAAAATTAGTTGGGGAAGAGGGAGGTTCCACACAGAACTGACAAATCCCTCCCAAAGTAGTTCATACCTTATTCAATGCCCCACTATGCTCTCATGGAGGCAGCCTCGTGGAAACTACACAACTTAATCAGATGATACAAAAGTGGGTGATTTTGGCAGCAGTGAACATTGTAGTGAAAAAATTGCAGCAGGATCTTGATCGATTTGCCAGGCGGGGCCTGAGGAATGGTTGATGGAATTCAATACAGAGAAATGTGAGATGTTGCATTTTGGTAGAAGTATAACATGGGCAAGACCAACACTGTGAATGGTGGGGTTCTGGGGAGTGTTGCAGAGCAGAGGGATCTGGGAGTGCAGCAGCATGGTTCCGTGAAGGTTGAGTCGTAGGTAGATGGGGCGGTCAAAAAGCCATTTGGCACATTAGCCTTCATCAGTCAGAGTATTGATTATGGAAGTTGGGAAGTCATGTTGCAGATGTATAAGCTGTTGGTGTATTGCATGGGTCAAACAGACCATGTTAGCTATAATGAAGTTGTCAGCTAAATTAGTGGCGCAGCATTCCAAACCCTCCAAAAACAAGTAGATACTTTTGAAGATGTTCCCAAACAAGTAGATGTTTGAAGATGTTCTCAAAAAGTTTGGGACTGTCTGGTTTTGTCTGGGTTTGCTGAGCAAAACACCGCAAAATTTGGCGGACCACCTACGCCCCCCTACCACAAGTAGTACAGAAACAGTTTTCACAACAGGCCAAGTGTGCCCTGACTTGATTGGACGGGCTAATGATTGGCTCAAGGGAGGGGGTATGGCACAGTCTGAATGGATGGGAAATGCCATAAAGGACTGTGTCGGGTGCTCTTGCAGAGCAGGAGAGAACCCCACCCTCGGACTGTGTAGGAAACAGTGCCAGGAGATTGATAACAGTACACAACCCAGTGGCACGTTGTGCTGTATACTCGGGGGGTTGCGAGTGCATACTCGGATGCGTGAGTCTATGCGCCTTACTAGGTAGTGTAATAAAATACTTTGTGGTACAAACTCTGTTGTCTGAATCCGGTGATTTAACTAACACAACCTTTGGCAGGATCTGACAAATAGAATAGAAAACAGGGAGGGGGGGTACACTGCTGTAGACAGGGCCTTGCGCAGACCTAGATAAGTAGACGTTTACTCCCTATTGCCAATAAACTTGATTTATACTGTGACTGAAGTGTGATCCTTTTTCTATTCCATCAGTTGGATCCTAGAACCTGATCCTTTGCAACATTTGGCATAGTCGGCAGGATCAGACAACAGACAGTTAGTAATAATTAGACTAAGTGCGACCCATTGGGTCTCAGTCACACGGAAGGCCTTGTCCCCCCAATGCAACCCATTCTCCAACGCAATATTCCATCCCCCCCCTCTTCCCCCAACGCAACCCGTTCCCCAAAGCAAAGGGACGTGTGGGGGAAGGGGGTGTGAGGAAGGGGGGGTGTGGGGGAGGGGGAGTGTGGGGGAGGGGAGATGTGTGAGGGGGGTGTCGCAGAAGACGCAGCTCGCACTCTGGTCACCGCGCACCTTCAGCTTTCGGCCTCATGCAGCAGATCCTGGTCCCACTCCGGCTTGACTCAGAGGCTTCAACTCTTCAGCTTCCGGCCGGCCGTGCTGGTCGCTGCAGAAGCAGTTCGCAGGCTGCTCACTCTCCGCGGGCCGCGCACTCCCCGCGAGCTGAACACACTCTCCACGAGCTGCTCAACACACTCCGCCCATTCAGCTTTTTATTCTCCTCGCCGCATTATTGACAGCGGATTTCGGAAGGGGCGGTTTTTACGATTTTTATACCTTCATAATTTTTGTACTATTTCACCGATCAGAACAAAACTTATTTGACTTGCAGCAGAGGAGAATAGTGAGTAAGGTGGCGAAAAATCGTAGCACTGTGGGAGATCGTTTTTCCGCAAATATAATTAAATCGCAGACTGGAAATGGTCAAGATGAGAGTTTTAGTAATAGTATAGATGTTTTAGTCGAATAAATGAGTAGAGCCTGAAACCTATGGGATCCCAGGGTAGGTGGAGTACATGGATGGATTATCCATGGGACAACATTGCGGTTTGGCCAACTTAATTGCCCAGTCCGAGATGCCTGATGACTGGTCTGATGGACTAAACCACCCTAACGTTAAAATCGGGCACCATGTATTGGCACAGCTAAAAGAGAGCGAGTTCCCCGAGATAAAGGGGAGCCACAAATTAGCATTCTGGCTGTTGCTATCGATTGTCAGATCTCAACATGAGGATCTTAGAGAAAGAACAAGAGGTAAAAAGGTGAAATCGTTAAGTTAAGAGAGCACTCGTTGACTCCATCAGAACGCTTCTGCCAAATCCCCGGGTAACCACTGGGACAGTGGCTGCTCCGATTCGGATAGGGGGAGCTCAGGGAAGGAGTCCTTACCGATGACAAAATGCTGGGGCTTGGTAAAAATATCCATCAACAGTGGGATCAATCACAAATTGCAATGAGGGGAGGGGGAGTCGACCCACCCTTTGATATCAGTTGGTGCTGCGGTAACTGTCAAACACCCCGCACTGGGGTGCATTGGGATTCCGCTCACAACCCGAATGGTCCACTACTGAGGAGGGGACAGCGGCACTGAGGCAATGGGCCCTAATTATGTCCTTTGTACAAAAAATTTAGTCAGGACTGTCCTGAGGACCGTACATTAAAGTTATCGTTGAAGATATCAGAAGTAGGGAGGGGGTGAACTGGTATGCTGCGGTTGACAGTGACGTCCGGTGAGGTCAATGGCTGGGGAGGCACTGGCTTCTACTCCATCCTAACTTAGTTGTGTGTGTGTGTGTGTTAGTTGTGTGTGTGTCTTAGTTGTCTGTGCGTGATGTGTGTGTGTTGGTTGTCTGTGCGTGATGTGTCTGGGAGGAAAGGAGAGAAGGGAGGGAGGGAGAGAAGGGAACATATCCCCCACCTTACCATGCTGCGCCCCCCCTCTACCAGGTAACCCAGAAAAAAGCCACCTTTGAACGGGGCACTGATCAAAAGGCGTCCTTTGAGACGGCCAAGAGGGTGGTGGAACAGACACTCCCCACTTGCTTTACGGCAGGAGAATGTCCCTTTTGAATTCGAGGTTTCGGCTACTGCCGAGGAGGTCATGGCCTTCCCCTTGGATGGTGACCCAGTACCCGAGCCTCACCCACCCCCTGCCTCCCCCATTGCTTGGGGGATCCAATTTTTTTCTGACCTTTTCCCCCGACCAACAACCACAGGGGGGAGGAGGGGGTGGGGGGAGGTAGATTAAAGGAGGAGTCGGAGTACTTTGGAGCTTTGTCAGTGCTGTAGATGGCCGCTATTTGTATACCTTGGGCACACAAGCAAATTAATTCATTGGGCCTTATCACATGTGACAATAAAGTATTCCATTCCAGTCCGACACCGAGTCCCACTTTGTGGGTAACAAAGTACAACAGTGGGCAGCTTGATAATTGGGGTACAGTGGGACCTACCATATCCCATTATTACCCGCAAGCAGCAGGGCTGGTGGAGTGCTTGAATAGTCCCTACTAAGAGAGCAGATAAGCACACTAACTCCCTCCTACACGCTAGAGGGTGGGCCCAAGTGTTTACAGTGAGCAGTAAATAACTTGAACCAACGACCTGTGGTGGGGGGAACAAGCATGAGCCAACATCAGGCAGTCGCAGTCCAAGCGAGATGTCGCTACACCAATGGAACATGGACGATGAAAAAGAACATCAACAAGTCGCTTGGAAGGTGTTGAGTTTCGGACCCAGCTGGGAGGTCCCCCTCGTAAGGGGGAACAACCCATTGCTGAGGCCCAGGTAAATACGCGGTGGCATATGGGAACTGGGAAGGATAAATCTATATGTTTACCCTTACATCGCTTAACCAGGCGAGAGTGACTCTGCTGGCTCCGCCCTCTCTTTACAGAACAACCACAAGGCGCAGCATGTATACTGGATGATGGATTGGGCTGAAACTTCTGGCACTGCTGGCTGCTGCACCATTTGTCTGCACGGGATTCAAACACCTAACTCTAGCTCCTGCGCGTGTACTAAGTAAACTGAGCGTGGACACCCTCGTGCTGGGTATGTGCACATGTTCCACATCACAGTGATGGTGGGGTCTGGTTTGGACAGTTCCCTTTCATATATCTGAAATGCTAAGTGGTACATCTCCCAAAATCATACCATCATTCCGGTAACCCCCGCCTGCTCGGATCGCATAAAGGCTGACGGCACTGTGTGGGCAGGGGGCCATAGATGTTCCACTGGGGGCCGCAGTTTGGGAAATGGATATCGGCGGCCCTTAAAACGGCCTTTATGGGGTGGTACTAGCCCACCTACAATCGCTACATACCATCGCCTTTGATGGCCCTGACGCGGATACCAGAAGGGGCCATCTCCTTTGTTAGGCAACAGACGGAAGGTCGCAATGTGGGGAACACCTTTGCCAACAAAACTTTAAAGTCTCTTTTGGGTCCATGTACAATAGGGGAAGGGTCAAACAGACCATCTTAGCTAAAAAATTGAGATGTCAGCTAAATTTCAAACCCTTCGAAATAAAGTAGATATTTTCGAAGATGTCTCCCAAACAAGAAGAATGTTCCTAAACAAGTCTGAGCAAAACACTGCAAAAGTTGGGCGGACCACCTCAAGTAGGCACTACAAACCCAAGTAGCGCAGAAACAGTTTGCACAAAACAGGCTTGATTCAATGTGCTAATGATTGGCTCACGGGAGGCACAGTCTGAATGGACGAGAGACGCCATAAAGGACCGTGTTTGGGGCGCCCTTATGCAGAGCAGGAGAAAATCCCACCCACAGACAGTGTCAGAAACGGTGCCAGGAGATTTGACAACAGGTCACTAGCTGGTGGCGCGCTTTGCTGTGTATTCGGGGTTTGCAAGTGCGTGCATGATACATGAGTCTATGTGTCATATTATGTTGTGTAATAAAATATTTTGTGGTACAAATTCTGTTGCCCAAAATCCAGTGATTTATCAAACACAATTTAGAGCATTGTGTTAAGTTCTGGGCACCATGTTATAGGAAAGTTGGAGTCAAGCTGGAAAGGATAAAGAGAAGATTTATTAGCTGTTACCAGAACTTGAGGGTCTGAGCTATTGGGAGACGTTGAGCAGACAAGGACTATTCCTTGGAGAGCAGCAGGATGAGGGGTGATCTTTATACGAGGTGTATAAAATCAAGAGAGGAATAGATAGGGTAGACACAGTATCTTGCCCCAGAGTAAGCGAATCAAGGACAAGAGGACATAGGTTTAAAGGTGAAGAGGAAAAGATTTAATAGGAATCTGAGGCGTTTTCTTTTTCACACAGAGGGTGGTGAAATCTCGGCTAGTTTTAATGTTATTATAAAACTTCAAACAGAATCTTTAAATAGAGTGGGCAGGAATATATAGGAAACAATCCAGAAGGGAACGTGGCACCCAACTGTGATCCCACACTGACAATTTTAACTGAACAGTAGCACTGAAACTGTGCTTGCCCAAAGCAGTAAAGAGAACCTGCAGTTCCAGAACTGTTTACTTACTATATGGAAACTTTTGCATAGTCGAGCCAAGCAATGAGGGATGTAAGCAAAAATAAAGGTGGCACAGTGGATCAGCCGCAGAGCTGCTGTTTCGCAGCACCAGAGACACAGTCCATTCCGAACCATCTGTGAAGTTTGCACATTTTCCCTGTGAGCGCGTGGGCTTCCTCCAGGTGTTCTGGCTTCCTCCCGCAATCCCACAGACATGCAGGTTTGTAGGTTAATCGGGTTCTGTAAATTGCCCTAGTGTGTAGCGGGGTGCATGACAAAGTGGGATAACATAGAACTAGTGTGAACAGGAGATTGATGGTTGGCATGAACTTGGTGGACTGAAAGGCCTGCTTCTATGCTATACCTTCTAAAACTAATCAAACCAAAAAAAGGGAAAATATAGTGACATTTAGCAGGAGTTTCCAGACAGCAAAAAGATAAGTGGCAGGGGATTTATATTTAGCAACATAACCTGACAGCAGGGCTTAGTTTGTTGAAAACGTTCTCCATCGTTAATTGGACACTCTTACTTTTGCTAAAAGATGGTGCCGAACCACAAGCGTTATTAAGTATGTCATCCAAATAGTGTCAAGAAAAGGGCAAATTAAAAAAGTAAAAAATGTTAAAAGTCAACAGCTATTTCATCAGAAGTAGCAGGTCAAGTTCTTAACGAGCAGAAAAGAAATGGTTGGTTCTGCACCATACAGGGAGGAAGATACAAAGTACTTCAGCAACAACTCGGCAATTTGTCCTGCACAATCATCGATAGGTCAAATCCTTCAAGCTATTCCAGAGTGGAAGGTATCATGGCAATTTTTGTTTCTTTACTTCCTCACTCTGACTACTTAAAAGATGGTTAGGGCTAGAATTAAACACTCCAACTGCTGCTATGACTTTGGCCAACACTCAAAACACTCTACTGCAATATAAATATTTAATTAAATATAGAGAGATAATGAGATCGATTTAGTATTAGTATTTAAGAAAATGGGAAATTAAACTGATAGAAAGCTTTATGTTTTAAAGTGGTGGTAATGCAGTTTAAAAGCAATTAATCTTTTATTCTGCATTCTATATATTTAATGTGAAATTGGAGCATTGATATAGGAGTAGTGAAGTAATGTTAAAATTGTACAAGGCATTGTTAAGACCAAATTTGGAGTATGGTGTTACAATTTTGGTCGCCTAATTATAGGAAGGATGTCAACAAAATAGAGAGAGTACAGAGGAGATTTACTAGAATGTTGCCAGGGTTCCAGCAACTATTGTTACAGAGAAAGGGGTTGAAAAAGTTAGGTCTTTATCTTTGGAGCGCAGAAGGTTAAGGGGGACTTGATTTGAGGTCTTTAAAATGATGAAAGGGATAGACAGAGTTGACGTGGATACGTTTTTCCCATTGAGGGTAGGGAAGATTCAAACAAGAGGGCATGACAGGTGAGAATTAAGAGGACAGAAGTTTAGGGGTACGTGAGGGGGAACTTCTTTACTCAGAGGGTGGTGGCTGTGTGAATGAGCTTCAGCAGAAGTGGTGGAGGCAGGATCGATTTTAACATTTAAAAGTAAAGTGGATAGGTATATGGACGTTGAAGGGAATGGAGGGGTATGGTTGAGTGCAGGTAGCATGGGACTAGGGGAAAACAAATGGTCGGCACGGACTGGAAGGCCGAGAGGGCCTGTTTTCCGTGCTGTAATTGTTGTATGTGTGTTATATGGTTATAAATATTTTATTTTCTTCAGGAATGTGCATTTACGGTAATTGTTTTTCTGGTCTTGGAAGGAAGTGCTGAAGTGATTTTTTTTTCTCATTGGGTGTATTTTGATGGTCATAGAATGAACAGTATAAATAAAATTGCCAGGATTCGAGGGGGCCTGAAATTCAGGGAGAGGTGTTTGGGCAGGCTGGCTAGAGGAGAAGCATTTTTTTTATGTCCAATCTATCGAGTCCTGCCACCATTCTCTGTAAAACAAGGTTAGGTTAGTGAAGAATCATCTCTTTAATTAGGAGTAATGGGCCATCTTATCTAATTTAATTCATTCAGTCAGTTCCCCTATTTTAATCTCCCCACTTGTTCTGCAATCCCCCCCCCCCCCCTCCCCTCACCCCGGATTCTACCATCAATGTGCACCATAGAGGTAATTTACTGTGGCCAATTAACCAATCAACTCTTGTGTCTTTGGAATATTGGAGGAGACCGGAGCACTTGGACAGAACCTTCGCGGTCACATGTTGAACATGCAAATTCCTCAGTAGTCAGTTGAAGTCAGAATCAAACTCTCGTCTCTGATGTTGTAAGGCAGCGGCTCGACTAGCTGCTACACTAAGCTGCAGCTAGCTCAGCAATACTTCCCTGCTTTTATGGACACAAAATACTGGAGTAACTTTGCGGGACAGGCAGCATCTCTGGAGAGAAAGAATGGGTCTGAGGAAGGGTTTCGACCCGAAACATCACTCATTCCTTCTCTTCAGTGATGCTTCCTGTCCTGCTGTTACTCAGCATTTCGTTTGTCTATTTTCAATTTTAACCAGCATCTGCAGTTCCATCCTGCACATTCTCTGCTTTTTAGCTTCAAGTCTTCATGAGGTCTAGAAGAGAAAAAACGTGACTAGGCCAGAATGCCAACATTGCTCAGAATAGACATGTTTTGCTGAAAGGCATGTTTTCACGCTGATAGCTCTGTATTTTAATTATTTTATGTATTATCCCTCCTTCTTCTCACCTGCCCAGACACGTTCAATGACATGTGCACTCACAGCTCCAGATCCCCCCCATCCCTGCACTCCTTTTAGAACAGTAATATTTTATTCGATATTCTCTTAATTTATTATTCCAACAAAAATAACATCACCTCACATTTCTCTTCTATAAAATTCATGTGCACCCATCAGCACCCTGTTCATAACCTGCTGCAATTTATCAACAGCTTCTTCACACAATTATTCAAATGTGCGTTATCTGCAAATGCTGGTTAATAGCAAAAATAGACACAAAGTGCTGGAGTAACTCAGTGGATCAGGCAGCATCTCTGGAGAAAAAGGATGGGTGACATTTCGGGTCGGAACCCTTCTTCACGTCTTTTTCTCCAGAGATGCTGCCTGACCCGCTGAGTTATTCCAGCATATGTGTCTATCAAACCAAAACTCTGGATTGTGTGTAAAGCGAACTTTGTTACAATTGCTATCGAAGTCCCTTTTATGCCATGTATTCAACTTTATTGATTAGTCTGTTTGCAACACTTTTTTGCTGAACTTCACCATCAATTTAAAGGCTGGTCTCCCCATGGACAACTGTACCCACTACACACTGAGAAGAAAACAGCTTGTCAAACTAATCTGGAACACCAACATTATATCTGACACATTATTGTACCTTCTGTCAACCTAATTGCCATTTCAAACTCAGGACTGTTCTTGCATAAAATCAATCAGTCATTATCTTGCACCATTGATGGATAGCAGCAGGTCGAGATAATATAATAATGTATGAGCTCTAATGATTTGCTGTTGGAAGATGAAAAATGTCAAGCTGTAAATGAAAATCAATCAAGGATGATAATTTTAATGACCAGAATGTTTTAATAAGATTCATTCATTTTTAATTTGAATAGCGGCAACACAGGCCAAACAGAATATGTTTTTTTCACTTGCAGAAATCTATCAGTCAAGGTGTTTTTGCGGTAAAATTTAAACTCATCAGTGGAATCCAGAACAGTCTGAATGGTTAATAAGATAAACAAGGAACATTACTGTTTATGATTTTACAGTGCAAATTTCTCCAGATGTACATCATAATCGGGATGCATCACTGCCTAGTACTACTCTACCCAAGACCACAAGAAGTTGCAGAGTTGTAGACATAGCCCAGTCCATCATGCAAACCAATCTCGTCGCCCTCAGCACAATTGCATCAACATGTTTCATGCAGGGAAAGCAGCCAACATAATCAAGGACCTTTCATACCTTGGTTTTCCTTGGCCGAGCAAAAGTTACAAAAGCTTGAAAGCACCCACCACCAGATTTAAGACCAGCTTATGCCACCACTTTTTATCAGCCTCTTGAACAGACCTCTCATATGCCAAGGACGTAATTCTGATCTTCCAATCTACCTCCTTGCAGCCCTTGCAGTTTTTTAGTAGATGCAGCTCTACATTTGGCATTCTGTGTTTTTTTTCACTTGTTTTATGTATGGTATGATTAGCATGGACAGTAAGCAATTTTTTTTGTCACTGTATCTTGGTTCACGTGACAATAATTAGACCAATATCAAATAGCATGATCCGGAAGCTCAGAGTGGTCACTGCTCACAGAGAGTTCCAGATATTTTTCTATAATTCCCTTCTCAACATTCAATCCCAATGCTGGGTTTCGACACAAAGCTTCAACCTCCTTGAAGTTCTCCTTATCCCCATCCGCCCCCCCCCCCCCCCACCCCCCCCCCCCCCCCCCCCCACCCCCCCCCCCCCCCCCCCCCCCCGCCCACCACCCCGAATGCTGCTCCATCTGCTGAGTTCCACCAGCAGGCAGTTTGTTGCTACTTAGTGAGACTTAATTGAAAAAGATCCTGAATACAGTTGCTGTCTGAACGAAGTTCATATGTTCTCCCCATGACCTGCGTGGATTTTCTCCGGGAGCTCTGGTTTCCTCCTACAATCCAAAGATGTACAGGTTTGTAGGTTAATTGGTTTTGGTGAAATTATAAATTGCCGCTGGTGTGTGTAGGATAGTGTTAGTGTGCAGGGATTGATGGTTGATGCAGACTCAGTGGACTGAATTGCCTACTTCCGCGCTGTATCTCTAAACTAACCTAAACATAGGAGCAGAATTAGGCAAATCTGCCCAAAGAGCCTACTGCACCATTTAATCATGGCTATTCTATCTTTCCCCCTCAACACCATTCTCATGCCTTCTCCCTGTAACCTTTGACACCCTTACTAATCAAGAAGCTATCAATCTCCACTTTAAAAATACCCAAAGACCTGGCCTCCACAGACGCATGTGGTAATGAATTGCACAGATTCATCACCCTCAGGCTAGAGAAATTCCTTCTTATTTCTTTCTAAAGATATGTTCTTTTATTGAAGATGTTTTGTCTTTGTAAGCCTAGTAAACTGGGGGAAGAGAATCTACCATATCAAAGTAATATCCCATATGCTACAGTGGTGACAAGGATGAATATTGTTTCTGAAGTAAACAGCAATTGTAAGGCAGAAGAGACTGTGGCAACTGGTGGAATCTGGGAGCTGTTGATGAGAGTGTGGGGAGATAAATTAAAATGGGATTAGTGTAAATGGTGGTTGATAGCCAGTGTGGACTGAATGGGCTAAGGAACCCGTCTCTGTATTCCATCTCTTTATGACTTTATCGCAGAGCAGATCCAAACTGAGAACTCTGGCAGAACGTGATCATTCAATTGAGCTTCATAATTTTTCATGAAGCCTGTGGAGAATTTAGAAGGATGAGAGGACATCTTATTGAAACATATAAGATTGTTAATGGTTTGTACATGCTAGAGGCAGGAAACATGTTCCCGATGTTGGGGGAGTCCAGAACCTGGGGCCACAGTTTAAGAATAAGGAGTAAGCCATTTAGAACGGAGATGAGAAAATAATTTTTCACACACAGTTGTGAATCTGTGGAATTCTCTGCCTTAGATAGCAGTGAGCGCTTGTTCTCTGGATGCTTTCAAGAGAGAGTTAGATAGAGCTCTTAAAGATAGCGGAGTCAAGGGATATGGGGAGAAGGCAGGAACAGGGTACTGATTGTTGATGATCAGCCATGATCACATTGAATGGCGGTGTTAACTCGAAGGGCCAAATGGTCTACTCTTGCATCTATTGTCTATTGTCTATAATACATGCAAAAACTTGGCATATATGCCAAATCATACATAGAAACATAGAAACATAGAAACATAGAAATTAGGTGCTGGAATAGGCCCCCCATTCAGCCCTTCGAGCCTGGCACCGCGTTAAATTGATCATGGCTGATCATCCAACTCAGTATCCCGTACCTGCCTTCTCTCCATACCCTCTGATCCCTTAGCCACAAGGGCCACATCCAACTCACTCTTAAATATAGCCAATGAACTGGCCTCAACTACCCTCTGTGGCAGAGAGTTCCAGAGACTCACCACTCTCTGTGTGAAAAAAGTCTTTCTCATCTCGGTCTTAAAGGATTTCCCCCTTATCCTTAAGCTGTGACCCCTTGTCCTGGACTTCCCCAACATCGGGAACAATCTTCCTGCATCTAGCCTGTCCAACCCCTTAAGAATACACTGAACATAAACAAGTTGGTGGTCATGATAAAACAAAAGCATAAAAAAAACTAAAAGAAGTGAGGTTAGCCCTGTTCATAGACAGTGGCAGCTCTGAGGAGGTGCAGGGTGGATCTTTGGAAGCCTCATCCACACAGCAGTTCCATGGTCACAACCATCCTGAATGGGCATACAGTGCTCTCTATAATGTTTGGGACAAGAACCCATCATTTATTTATTTGTCTCTGTACTCCACAAATTTAAATTTGTAATAGGAAAAAAAAAATCACAATTGTTTAAAGTGCACATTGTCAGATTTTATTAAAGGGTATTTTTACACATTTTGGTTTCTCCATGTAGAAATGACAGCAGTGTTTATACATAGACCCCCCATTTCAGGGCACCATAATGTTTGGGACATATGGCTTCACGGGTGTTTGGAATTGCTCAGATGTGTTTAATTGCCTCCTTAATGCAAGTATGAATGAATGAATTCATGTTTATAGGCCAAGTATTCACATACAAAGAATTTGTCTTGATGCTCAACCTGCAGTATAGAGCTCTCAGCACCTAATATTTCCTCCAGTCTTTCTATCACGTTTGGAAACTTTTATTGCTGTTTATCTACATGAGGACCAAGTTGGCAATGAAAGTCAAAGGGAGATACTATGAGGACTGAGGAAACAAGAATAAAACTGTTACGCGAATTAGCCAAACTGGGGATTACAAATCAACGGTTTGGAACTCATTAAGATGAAAGAGAAACTTGGTGAGTTCTAATCGCAAAGGGGTCAGGAGGCCAAGGAAGACTTCAGGAGTCAGGTGTGTGGATTTGTCCATTGAACCACTGTCGCAGAACAGTAGACTTTCAAAATGAACATAAATACGAGGCTACACTGCAAGATGCAAACCCACTGGTTTAGCTGCTAAAAAATAGATGGTCTGGTAAGTTTGCCAAGAATTACTTAAAAGAGCAAACCACAGTTCTAGAAAAAAGTCTTGTGGACAGAGGAGACGAAGACTTAAACTTATACCAGAGTGATGGCCAGAGCAAAGTATGGAGGAGATTAAAGAAAACTGCCCAAGATCCAAAGCACTTCCACCTCATCTGTGAAACATGGGGGTGGGGGGTGTTAGGCCTGGGTTATGTATGGCTGCTGAAGTATTGGCTCACTTATCTTCATTAGGATACAAACTGCTGATGTTAGTAGCAAATTTTAATTCTGAAGTGTATAGCACATCAATCTGTGGAAGTTTAAACAAATGCCTACTAACTTAATTCCATAGCATCATTCCTGAGCAAAGGCAATGTCCCGAACTATTGCGAAGCAACAAAGGAGTTTTTCCTCAAAGCCAAATTCTTGAGAGGCCCATGTCAATCAACTGATCGGAATAATTAGAGGCATTTTATATGTTGGAGTGAAAACTGGAAAGAGGACTACACCCCCAATAAAAGCATGCTAAAGATGGCTGCAATACAGGCCTGGCAGAGCATCACCAGAGAAGACATCAAGCAAGTGGTGATGTCCATGGATCGCAGACTTCAAGCAGTCATTGCATGCAAGGGATATGCAACCAAATTCTAAAAATGACTACTTTCATTTACATTACATTGCTGTGTCCCAAACATTATGGTGCCCCAGAAATGGAGGGGGGGGGGGGGGGGGGGGGGGGGGTTGGGGGTTGGAAACACTGCTGTAATTTCTACATGGTGAAACCAAAATGTATAAAAATGACTTTTTTCTTAAATCTGACAATGGCTGGGCACGTCATAGATGTACACAGGAGAGGGAAGCTTTTGATAGGAAAGTTGGACAAAGGCCAGAGTTTAACACAAACACATGGCGTGAGGCAAAAGGTTTGGAGAGTTGAGAATTGTGAAGGTGGAGGATTGACGACGTGAGAATTGTGTAGCTAGGGGAAGGGAAAGTTGGTAGTAGAGGGGGAGGGAAGTGGAGAGATAGGTGCAGAAGGTCAGCCGACGGGGGCTCAGTACAGGGGAGGGTGTTGTTTAGTACCAGTTACTGAAGTTTGGGTATTTAATGTTCATAATATGGGATGTAAGCTACCAAGCGGAATACCTGGTGTTGTTTGCCAGTTTGCGTGTGGCCTCACTTGGACAATGGAGGAGGCCCAGGAACGAAAGGTCAGTTATGGGAATGGGAGAGGGAGGGAGAGAGAGTTGGAAATGGTTAGTTACTGTTATTTTCTCGCAAGCACTACCACATAGTGGCTCAGCAAAAAAAGGGTTTCAGATGAAGAGTATTGCTTGGTCTCGCCGATGTACAGGAAGCACATCGGGAACACCAATGCAGTAAATGAGTTCGAGGCGTGTATGTACACGTTGTCTCTCCATATTGGGACTGTCTTGTCCTGATGGAGCGAGCAGTGAGGAGATTTAGGATCAGGTGTTGCATCTCAAGCAGTAGAAGGGGAAAAAGGTCACCCAGGGACAAGGTGTTTGGGTGGGAGGAATGAGTGAACACAGAGCTGCGAGGGGAGCAGTCTCTGCGGAGGGCGGAAAGGGGAGTGGAGATGGGAAGGTGTGACTGATGGTGGGATCACTAGGTTGCTGGAAATGCCAGATGATGCAAGGTTGGTGGGGTGAGTGAAAAGTAAAAGAGAATATCTCCTGTATTTGGGGTTGACATTTGGCATGGCAAATATGCAGAATGAGCATTAATAATCTCCAAAGTTTGAACCAATCTTGAGGCTTTGTGAGTGATCATTCTGTCGTGTGATTAGGTGAAATTCGCTTCCATCATGAGAGAATGCAACACAGAATAGGTCCTTCCAATCTTTCAATCCATGCCAAACTGAACCATCATTATACTTTCAGTATCTGTGTCACAGTTGGAGATTAGTAGTACTTACAGTGTAGTCTGAAGAAAAGAGGCACAGAATCAAAGGATTTACACAGTTGGAAACAGGTCCTTTGGCCTAACTTACTCACGTGAAACATGCCCATCTACTACTAGTCCCCCCTGCCAGCTTTTGGCCCATTTCTCTCTAAACCTATCCTATCCATGGTCCGTCCAAATGTTTCTTCAAACGTTGCATATACCTGCCTCAACTAACTCCTCTGGCAGCTTGTTCCATGCACCTTACACCTTTGTGTAAAAATGTTAACCTCAGGTTCCCATTAAATCCCCCCTCCCCCAACCTCAACTAAAGCCTTTGTCATCGATACATAGAAAATAGGCGCAGGAGTAGGCCATTGCCCTTCGAGCCTTGCAACGACATTTCAATATGATCATGGCTGACCATACAACTCAGTTTCCCGTACCTGCCTTCTCCCATTACCCCGATCCCTCTAGCCACAAGGGCCACATCTAACTCCCTCTTAATATAGCCAATGAACTGGCTCAACTACCTTCTGTGGCAGGAATTCCGAAAAATCATCCTCTCTGTGTGAATAATATTTCTCCTCTTCGGTCCTAAAAGATTTCCCCCTTATCTTTAAACTGTGGACCGCCTTGTCCTCTGATTTTTATTCCTCTACTATGATCAAAATACTCTGTGCATTACCTTTCTATTTGATGAAGAGGTCCAAAACAATTTTTCCTAGAATAACATACAAATGCTGCAAATGCTAAAATTCAAAATAAAAGAGGAAATGCTGGGAACTTCTCCGCAAGCTCTGCCTTGGTGAGGAAGTGATATAGAGTAAACATTTCAGGTTCAAAGATCTTTATCAGTCTGGGAGGATGAACCAAAAGCACCTTTGGATAACCCTTGGTCTGCATCACTAACCAAGAATATATGAACGCAGGGAGAATCTGAAAATCACTTGTAAATCCCCTTCCAAATTAACTAGAAGTATAATCCATATTTTCCTATTAACTGGTCTACATTGGACCTTCCCTTGGTATTGTAGGCGCACATTCATAGAAACAACTTCAGCTGTTTATAGGTTGTCAGCTCACTACCCCTTCTCAAAGACAATGAACTTGCCAACAAACATACTCGGAAACGAAGAAACACATTGATGTTGTATTCAAATCTGCCACTGAAGGAGAGAGGCATTTGACATGAACAACTTATTGTCTTGAGTAACTGATATTTGCACTTGCACTTCAGCAAGGAAAGGAACATCCTTCACACATGTACTTTTCAATAATGCAAGTTTAAAAAGAAACCATGGCCCTTCGTGGATTTCTGACACCATCCACTAATTTTGCTCAGTAAAACCAACAGCAGAAGTGAGCACTCATGGCTTTGTTACTCACTAAATGAACTCAATGTGCTGTGATCCACTATTTCCATTTTTGGATAAACTTTACACATTCCTTCCAATTTCCCACTTTAATAGAATTTTGATTACCCGCAGCTGAGGCATTACATATATGAAACTGTGTTCATCGGAACTGCAACAGATGTGATACAGTTGGCCTGAGAGAAAAAATCAAAACTAAACTTCTGAGCATTAATTAAACATACTTGAACTCTTATTTATTTTAGAGCTTCTGATACAAAAGAAAGAACCAAACATTAATAATCACTTTGAGTTTACAGATCATCTAAAGCGATTGCACAGCTGAAAAATTTACTTTGAAGTGCACACTCTTGTGTATGGAACACACGAATATCCGTGCACTGAATTAAAACAAATAAATTTGCCTGATGTTAGATGGGACTTGAAACATCTGGTAGAAAGAACTACCTTTACCTTCTCAAATAGTTCTTAGGATTTTTTTAAATATTATATGCTGTCAAACATGCAAAAATGCATTGGTTATTGTCTTATTTCACATCTGTCAATTGGCAAAAACTCCCAAAGAACTGCCATTGACCTTCAACTAAGGTCTTTCAAATAAGACTGATTCAGAAGCTAAGATGCTATGCATTCATGAACTGGGCAGCTGGAAAAATTTCAGTTCATTGATATCCAAATATGGATTTTTTGAGTTGTAAATCTCCAGTCTGATTGCTAGTTTTAATCTAGTAGTTTTAGCAAGACGCATGGAAAACGGCCTTTGGCCACTGAGTCCATGCCAAACCTGTGATCACACATAACACTAGTTCTTTCTACATACACGAGAGACAATTTACAGGAGGCAAATAAACTACAAACCCGTGTCTTTGAGTGTGGGAGAAAAGCCCATTATGGTCACAGGAGAACGTACAAACTCTGTACAGACAGTGCCCATAGTCAGGATCGGTATCAGGGTTTGGTGCTGTACAGCAGCATTCTACATTGCACTCCTGCAAGCATTACACTTTTTGAAGATGTAATACTATTTGTTTGTAGTGCCGATTTATAATGAAAATACATAAAATTGATTTTAGTTTTTGCAGCCCATCTCCAGAAAAGAAAGAAATATAATGTTGTCTTGAATGGTTTATGGATAGTTTTCCATATGCTTCATGACTTAATGCATTTGTAAATGGTGGAAAGCCCTTATAAGTTTGGGGATCAGGTTTGGGTACTTGACTTGTTAAAAGTGTGTTCATGGAATTTCTGTGGTTGATGCAGTCTCGTTTCTAGTCACTAATAACCCAAGGAACATTGCGTTAGGTCTTAGCCCTGGGAATGTTTATTCCATTGAATGTCAAGGATAGCCCTCGGAGACACAGTCATTTCCTGGCACTTTGGAAGGCACAAATTTTACTTGCCCTTATCAGGCCATAGCCTTTGTGGTGTCTAAAATTTGCTGTGTGAAGGCATGGGCTACTTTCATTTACTGGCTATGCAAATGAAATTGTGCAATCATCAGTCACATGCACACGTCTAATATTCTGATGGATGGAGGAAAAGGGTTTTTTTTTTTTTTTTATATTTATTTTTTTTTAATTTTTTTTTTTTTTCTTTTTTTTTATTTTTTATTTTTTTTTATTTTTGTTTTAATTTTTATATTTTTTTATATTTTTTTTTTTATTTTTTTTTTTTTTTTTTAATTTAATTTTTTTTAATTTTTTTTTTTTTTTATATTTTTTTATTTTTTTTTTTTTTTTTTTTTTTTTTTTTAATTGATGAAACAGCTTAAAGATGGCTGAGCCCTAAATCCAAGAGTGATGTCCGGGGGTTGGGAATGATAAAACAATCACAACTACTATCTATTTTGTACCAATTTTCCATTTGGTGTCGTATCCTTTGTATTATTCAAGAATGGGAGTGTTTTCTCTTTGATGTTTGGCCAGTTTACTACAATACCTTGACCTATCAAAAAGTCAAGATAAGAGCGGCACTGTGGCGCAGTTGGTAGTGTTGCTGCCTTACATCGACCATAGACATGGGGTTTGATTTCTCACTACGGGTGCTGTCTGTTCGGAGGTCAAACTTTTTTCTGTGGACTGTGTGGGTTTTTTCGGGTGCCCCAGTTCCCGCCCACATTCAAAGATTGCAGGTGTATAGGTTAATTGGTTTCTGTAAAATTTTTTCCCTGGTGTAGGATGTTTACGGGTTGGTTTGTTGACCAGCGTGAATTTGGTGGGTCGAAGGATCTGTTCCATGCTGAATCTCTAAACTAAACTAAAATAGTTGATTGATATATGTTTGCCACGGTACTCCCACTTATTAAGATATATAATGGTATATATGATGGTATAACTTTAAAGTATATGATGGTTCATTGATGGATATGATGACTATTCAATTTAGGGCAGTCATTATACATTGGATTTTTGTGTTGAAATGAAGATTGCCTCTCTGATATATCCCTTTCAAATATGTCTCAATTGCCCTGCACACACATTTGATCTCTCCACTCTTGCACAATGTTGCCTTTACCAATTAAAATACATTCCCTCTTCAATGTCCTTGATCAATTGTGCCATTTTTGGCATAACTCCATGGTTGAAGCTCTCAAACTTGTTCTCCGTCTTTGTTGTCGGCTTGATTGCACCCAAACCCAAAAAGTCATAAGCAGCACCCACTTTGACCTTTAATTGTGGGTACACAAAAGCTGGAGAAAACTCAGTGGGTGCAGCAGCATCGAAGGAGCGAAAGGGAGACAGGCGAATTTCGGGTCGAGACCTTCTTCGATGGTTCAGGGATTCAGGGGGAAAACGAGAGATATAGACGGTGTTGTGGAGAGATAAAGAACAATGAATGAATGATATGCAAAAAAAGTTATCGATGAAAAGGGAACAAGCCCTGTAAGCTGGTTGTGGTGGTGGAAATGAGAGCTAGTGCAACTAGGGTGGGGGAGGGTGTGTTAGAGAGAGAGGGATTGGCCAGGGCCGAGGGCCTGAGGGAGAAGGATGGGAAGGGGAGGAGACAGCAAGGGTTAAAGAATTGAGTAAATTCAATGTTAAGCCCAAAGCAATGCAGACTCCAAGCGGAATATGAGGTGCTGTTCCTCCTACTTGCGTGTTGCTCACTTGGGGGGCGGGGGAGAGGGGGGGGCCACGTGGAGGAGGCCCAGGACCGAGAGGTCGGATACGGAATGCGAGGGGGAGTTGAAGTGCTGGAGCCACCGGGGAGTGAGGTCGGCTTGGTTATTGGGAACAAGGGAGGTGTTCGGCGAAACGGATCGCCAAGCCTCCGCTTGGTCTCACCGAATAAGATCATCTGGGGGCATCTGGAACAGCGGATGCAGTGGATAAGATTGGAGGATGTGCAGGTGAACTCTGTCGGACCTGGATCGGACTGCTTGGGTCCCTGTACGGTGTGGAGGGGGGGGTAAGGGACAAGTGTTTAGCATTTCTTGCGGGTTGCAAGGAAATGTGCGGGGAAGGGGTAGAGCGGGAGGGAAGGGACGAAATGACAAGGG